>JABXWE010070384.1:0-11904 GCA_014611495.1 Limonius californicus | reverse complement strand
CATGAATCTCTATATTTCAATATAAACTAGAAAGTTTTAGTATTACATTCAACATTTTATGTTAAGAGACAATGAAATAGTCACATTTATACTTTAAACTATTATTATATTACTATTCAACTTCGCCATTTTGAAATTTTAAATTTACATATGAAAATAATAAATTATTACATTTACGTCGTAATTTCTATTTTATTCTCAAAATGTAAACTTCAATTAGGAATTACGAGATAAACGTCAAAACTGTGAGTGTAATAAACAAATAAATAATTAAAGTTCTGCTGCCATGAAATTACTACTTTAATCTCCATTAAATTTTAATATTACGGTGGCCATTTCGGGTTTAACTATTGAAATAATAATACATCTGACAGCCAACAGAAAATTCCGACGAAAATTAACCCTACAGTCAAAATGTTAAGTATAAGCATAATAAATAATTATGACATTTGAATTCGCAATTTTGTTTTTCTTGTGGAAATCGAAATTTCGGCAGTAACGAGTGCAAGGTCGAAAAATAATTTCATTTCGATTAATACTGATTTGTCCACTTCTCTCGTGAAATTATAACTATAACATCAGAATTGAGTGTTAAAGACCGAAGAAATAATTGCAATATCGCCTTTTTTTAGAAATTCTAAGTTCTTATAGCTAACATCTCGAAATTTAGGACAGATAAAATGGTAGCGTTGCTATCTTAACCTCCAACTCCCCAGTATGAACTAGAAATTATAACTTTACCTCAAACTTGATTTCCGCTTCCAACATTAATATTAAAAAGCCATTATGTATTTTTATGGCACTTTTCAACCTTGGAACCTTATCATATGTAATTTATTATTAAATGGAAATTTTAGGCGTATCAATTCTTAACATCTTCCAAGCTCATTATTGTTTTATGAATGTTACTTTTTTCCAGGCAAAGAAGTTAATTTAATAAAATCAGCTGAAGTTGGGTCTCTGCAAAAATTAAAATGCTAATTGCATTAAGCTAAAAACGCCGAGAAACAGATTTTACATTAAAGATTATTAAATATATGGAATACGTAAAATCAGCTATTGCCTTGTTGGTCCCCGGTGACCTACAGCTTTACCAACTGAACGAGTGCATAAGTCACCGGTGACCAACGCCATTTATTTTTCATTTGCTAACCAAGAAGGTGTGGATTTTTCCTTTACAGTCAGGTGTCTTAAAGCATGGACTATATTTATATAGTCCTTGCTTGCAGGAATAAGCATGCTGCGAGCGTACAAGTTTCGACTGAAAAGTGTGTTGCCTACAAAATAGGGGTTAATCTGTTTTATAAGTTTACTTTTGTAGCGCGACCCGACCAGTGAGTGATATTAAATTACCTGCGCGCTACAGCTAGTAGTATACCTAGAAATGTTAAATTCAGAAAGTACAAACAAAAGAGATATAAATTATTCAGGAGAAAACAAAGTATTTTGTTCTTATATAAAACTGCAGCGCGGCACTGATTAACCGCCAAATTTATGTGACCTAATCACAAAATACACCATCAAATATACCCATAATCATGATAAGCATGTCTTATGCCACATAGACTTTACAAAACTACCATAACAATCATATCACAAACACATCTTAAATGCTATCAATGATCATTAACGATTGGTAGTAGTAGAAATGTGCTAAAGTACACTTTTATTGTTAGTATATAATTCATTTTCCAATTATATTTGTTGTCATGTTGTAGATTTCTTATCCAAAAAAAATTAACCATTAAAAGATTTTTCATAGACTGTCTTATCGTAGACCTTATCTACATGTTCAGAAGATGTCTTTTATGCATTTGCTCTGCATGCTATTAACTGATAAACAATCCTTGCGACGATTTACAAGTAGGATGGCGCCAAAAATGCATTCGCTCATTTTTCTTTTAACGTCCATTATGCATAGTAAAAAAGGAACAAAAATATTTACATTAACTTGATATATCGCCATATCTGATTAATAGCATGTCGTTCAGGTTCAATATACACTGCCGTTTATCTTGTCTATATATCCGTAAACAGTTACTCGTTGTTGAATGCAGCCGATTTATTTTTATCAGAATATAACTATAAATAAAATAAAAGTTTTTTTATCAAAATCACCATCATTGTTACTTTATATAATTATTTTATATTATTGCTATTGAACGGCTTGAAAGAAAATTAATATAATGAATAAAATATGAAATTTATAGTCCATTAAAGCACATAAAATTATTATTATAACAAATTCGAGATGTTACAATAAATTAATTTTAATATTTTAAATATCAGGAAAACATAAAATATGAACGTAGGCTTATATAAAATTTCTTGTTTTTCCCACGCATTCACTTCTAAGTTTTAGTCGCTAGATGGCGCCTATTACCACGGAAGCTTTTCGCGTTTCGCTGCTTTTCTCGAGTTTCCTATGCGGTAAAGTCCGGGAAACCAACCGGGTTCCATGAAGTTCGAAAATACAGTTCTCCGTTTCCTGGAGTAAATATCCCGCATATCAAATTGATGTGGTACTTAATAAAAACGAAAATTAAAATACTAACGTGTCAGAAATAAATTAAATCCGGTAATTACGGGTTAGCCTTTAAAAACAACACTCTGTAACGCTAAGTACTGGGCGTTTCGACTACCTGCAATTTATCATAACAATTTAATTACTAAATATGAAAGTGTACCGCAGTATCTTACGCTTTAAATTACTTATCAAAAATAAATTAGACTTCGTAACGGTTTAATGCATTCAACAATTTGTTCACATCAAAGTGCTCGTTAAGGCCGAGCCAAACCGCCGAAGTTTAGCGGTTTTTTTGCATACTCTAAATAAACACAATATTTCGCATAGTGTGGAACCGAAAGAGTTTCAAACAAATATCCATTGCCGCGCCATTATTCCGCTCGTACAGTAACCTCGCGCATGCAGCCAAATACAATTTCATAAATTACGTAATTATGCGTTGGATTCTTAAGCAGTTTAAACACTCGTAATTCATAAATCCCAAGGCCTGATTTATGAATGTAATTACAGGGGCGGACTCGCCATAAGGTTTATCCAGCGAAACCCAATACGTTACCTGTACCGTTGGAACCACATGTTCAGCATTATTGGCTTTGCTTATTTTATTAAAGAGTAATTTACTTGAATACTTAAATGATTTTGGGAGAGGTTGAACAAGGAACTACTATGCCTGTTATAAAATAATTGAGTAAACAAATTTTAATATATCCTTGGCGATGCTGATTTAATAATTCTTCAATTTTGTCGCTTAAACGGACACCAATCTAGTGTGATTAATACTTAATAGCTTTTAAAAATACCTAAAATTACGAAAACACTCTGATGGTACTACTTTATATCCCAAAATGTTAAAGGTATTATTATATATATTTAAATAAGAGTAATGTTTTATTTCAGCCACCACGTGATATAACTATATTCGTTAACATACAGAGAGCTAATAGTCGTACTGGATTATTCTTTATATTATTAACTACCTCTTGGACAGACAGTACACGCATTTCGTAATAAATACGGAAATTTAATTCGAACCAAATAAAAAAAGTTACACGCCTGTAAATTATCTAAGTAAAGCCAAGAAATTTTAATAATCGGTAAATAAGTTAGGGACTATTACGATAGTATTCTGCATATTTTCCCATTTGCCACACATACACCCCAGATAGTAGAGTACACCTAATTGATTGTTATTCTAATAGTTATACATTTTAAATGGTTATAAAGGATGTTTGCATCTAGACTTTCTTACTAAAACACGTTTCGTTCATATTTAACCCAATGTTTTCGCTACGGGTAAACATTTTTATAAAAGACTAAACTATTCACGTTTACTACATCAAGAATTAAATACTGGGCACATATCCTAAGAAGAGCTACCAACCATCCTCTACAGCAAGCTTATGCCATACAAACAGAAGAAAAGAAGAAGGAAGACCATGCTACACGTGGAATACATCATTGGAAAGGGACATCCAAAACACCGGCATACCAAAAGATACATGGGAGGACTGGGCACGAAGAAAAGAGGATATCCGAAGAGAGGCAAGAAGAGTATACGCACTGATTGAAGAATCCGATCAAGATTCGACTGAAGAAGAACAGGATAACGAAGAAGAAGAAGCAGTAAGAGGCTGAGGAAGAGGAAAACAAAGAAGAAGGAACGCAACAAGTACCAGTGGGAAAGAAAACTACAACTGCAGAGAGGAAGCTTCAAAAAGAAGGAAGAAAAATCGAGAGTCGACATTAAAATTAAGTGGAAATATGCGATTTAGGGTTAATGTTAAAGGACTAGTTATTAGGAAACTAAAATAGGTGGAAACTGTTACCCTAGAACAATAGATAGATAAAAGATACGAACAATGTGAAACTTTGATACCAAAGTTTATTAGGGTCAAATACATAATCGCATAACGGTCCCGGGTAGGTACTCAAAAACCCCATTGATGCGTAGCTTACTAACTACCTGGTGTTGCAGCAGCGGTGCCTTGGGGTATATATTGCAGGCATGCTAATACGGTGCAACACCACACCCGATCCCACCCTATCCCATAAAATCCTTCCCACCTTACTGGCATGGGGTGGGCCTGGCGTAATCCAGGAGTGACCCTCGAGTCAGCTCCATGTCAGGTGATGATGATGATGAAGACTAAACTATTCATGTTTACACCGTAAATTGCTTACTCTTTACTTATTTAGATATTCTAAATAATCCTGTTTGGCATTTTTTATATTCGTTACATTTCCTGATATATTTTTTTGTACATTGCATATAAGGCAACTTCAAAGGAAGATGCTTATCAAGACAGCGCATCTTTTGCTTTATAATTAAAATCCTTACTTTTATTTTTAGATACCATTGGTATAGGTATTATTTTTTTTTATTCTCTATTTTTTTTAGGAAAAAATTTTTTATGAAAGTTGTCTGAGTGCATAACTGTTTATTAAATTTCTTGGAAACTTAGAAAGCTGTTTAAAACAATTTAACAATGTTTTGAGAATTACTATTAATTAAAAGTAATATTAATTAAAAATAATTTATAATTCTGTACAACAGAAAAATCATATATACTTCTAGTAAATTTGATTAAGAAAAAAAATAAATATCACTGCTTTACAATCAACATACCCTAGAATGTACGAATCCTTTTTTTTAAGAATAAAATACTCATCTACCAATGCTCCGGCAAGCAATAGGTGTGGCGAGCAAATAATTGTCGAGCACAGAGACGCGAGCAAACGGGCAAGTGGGTGGTCACCTTTCAGAATCATAAGCTACTTAAAGATTTCGCGATTCTCTGAATATTGTATATACCTATTTACATAATTTTGCAATTCTAACATCCTTCTAATGAGAAAAGAAAAATAAGACATCCAAACCCACAACCACCAAAACTATACGGTTTAATAAAAATACATAAACTCCAAATGGTTATTAGACCGGTAGTGTCATACATAAACGCACCCAACCACATGTCAGCATAAACATTAAATAATATAGTTACTAGTTTAGAATACACATCAAAATATTAAGTTAAAAATTCTTCCGAATTAATCAATCAATTAAGTTGTCCACTTTAAGTTTACCAACACAATACGAACTAGTTAGTTTCGATGTCACCAATATGTTTTCACAAATACCTCCTCAAGAGTGTATTCCTATGTTAAATATCAACAAAAATGTTGAATTGACGAAACGAAATGAGATTCAATTATTCAAACTTTGCTTTAGTCAAATTTATTTTATTTTTAACGATCAAGTTTATCTCCAGGAAGACGGTTTACCAATGGAAAATCCAATTTTAACTAACATATTTATGGAACATCTAGAAAATTGAAGTTTGAAATCAAATCAATCTTCGAAAATTATATTTTGGCTCCGTTACGTTCCTTTTAGTGTATTGCTGATTTCTTAACGTTTGTGTATATTAATTATATTATTATTAGTAAATATATATTTTCATTAGAAACAGAACAAAACAGATATATTAATTATTTAGACTTAAACATAAAAATTAATTCTAAAAACAAACTCGAATACTCTATAGAAACCCTACACACACAAATATCACAATAACACAGGACTCAGGTCACCATAAAACACATAAATTAACAGTCTGTAGGTATCCGTTTCTCCAAATAACAATGATTACCCAAAATATATTTCGATTATTAAACAAGTTGCACACAGTAATGGCTACAACCAAAACTAATTGAAATACTAATAAAAAGAAAGTTTATAAATTAGCAATTCAATTTAAAAGGCCACTCTGACAGTGTAAAATATATTTCAATTCCTTATTTTGGTGATGAATCGGAGAAAATTGCTAAAATTATAATCAAATCAAGTACATTTAAAGTAATTTATAAAACAACAAAAAACACGTTCTACACCTTATTCAACGCAGGGGATAGAACTAACGCTTTGTTAAAATCAGGTATTTACAAATTAAACTGTTCACAGTATAATTCTGTATACACAGGCCAGACAATTAAAAATTTCTATACCAGATACAAAGAACACATAAGCTCAAACAAATACAAATATCCAGAAAAATCTAATTACGCTAAATACTTATTGCGACACAATCATATATTGACATCAAATAATATAATAACGTTTTTACACTTCTGTGGTGATAAACGTGAAATAGATATACTTGAGACGTTTCAAATTCACAAACACACTTTAACAAATACACGTTCAACGGATGAGCAAATTGAGCTCATATATTCCCTGCCATTGAAAGTTTTGGAATAGAAGACCATGATTCCCGGACGAAAGGTCCCCGGACAAAAGGTACCCGGACGAAAGGACCCGGATAAAAGAACTCAAAACTCTTTCATTTTAAAATTAAATTAAAAATTACTTTGCAACTAAGATGCCTTTGGTACCCATCCTGGTATCCAAAACGTATCCAAGGAAAAAAACAATAAAAGCGGGAGACAAAATTACTTTGTTCCCCGGCAAGAAACAATTGTCAACTTTCGATCTCAAAAGAAGGGTCGAAAAAAGTAAAAATAAAAATTTGAAATAATTGATAACCATATTTGTTGTAAACTTTTATTATATCTCAATGTTAATACAGTACCTATACCTAAACAGTAAACATTATTGGTTAATAAATTACATCAAATTAATCTAAGCAATTGCAAAAAATATGTAAAACTTATTCTTATGGTGGAGTAAATAAAAATCCGATTTTGTTACATTACTTCCCTGCGTATCGGCTGGGTGGTTGTGGATATTTCTCCTCTAAAATAAAATTAATGTTATCCACCATATATTCTTAAGCTCCAAATTTTTGGAAAATTTGTATATAGGAAGAAAATTCCTCCGGAAAAACCAACCAACCCTGAAAAGAGTACCTATTTTTATATACCATTATTATAAGATTAACTATTTTTAAAATAAGAACAACATTCGTGACCTCCATGTGTGGACTATATTGTGATTGCATTGTTATACATACCTGGGGGTTACTGTTGAATAAATCGGTGGTAAGAATCTCTTTGCACTTGAGAGAATGTTTCTTACTACATTTCCAACTAATGTTGGCCACGCACTTTCTTTGTACCGTGTACTTGTACCCGTTAAAACATAATTTCATATTTCCTTTATTAGAGTTAATTACTTCCATACTGCTGATGTAACAAATAAACAGACCACTAATAAACACTGATCACACTGAAAAAACTTTCGTTCTATAGCTTATCTAACGGCCTTTCTCACTAGATGAACGGCTTAAGACTATGATTTCCAAATTTTAGAAGAAGAACCAATAAGAAGGATAATGGTTAAAATTCCTAGAATTCCACTAAGTACTTCAAATATTCTAGTAGAGATTATATGTTATTGTAATCTTCAGGTCCTTAAAAGGGATTCGTTAAAAGGGCATTACTTATCTTCAAGCCGATTTACAAGAAGTCGTATCAAGATAATAGCCATTTTTGTATTCCTATAGTGGTTTGTATGTCTTTAACTGCCAATCAAGTTTATTTTGTGTAATTTATGTTTTTGATCAAAGTAGCGCGAGTGTTCTTTTCTAAAAAATTGCCTTCTAGCATCCAACGCGAATTTGAAAAAATGGCATGCAAAATGTCGAAATACGTATAAATCTGAAATAATTAACGTTCACATTGTGATTATTATTATTTTTAAAATATAAATATGAATTTCAAAAAAAAATAAGACAAAAAATAATTAACTAATTTTGATAGTACTCCAATTTAAATAATTTTGAATTTATGCATTATTTAGCTTTTTCTTGGGCCAGGTTATCCTGTTAAAGGTAAAGATTCAACAATATAATGAACTATACCCATCATAAATTTGGTATTTTATAATTACATGTTAACGAATACTACTGTATACCACACTGTAACAATATAGGTCAAAATATATTAGTTTTATGTTTGTATTATCAATTGTGATAATTGAGAAGAACGACGATTTTAAATTGCAGGCAATTCTATAAAAATTTCTTGCACTTTTTAGGCAACAAAGTATGTATACATTATTCTACATTTTCTCTTTCTTCAATCCTGTTTCCTATGTTAAACATCGACGCCAAAGAGTTAAATTTAATTTCGTCAAATTAAGGAGATATAACCTAAGTAAACTGCTATAATACGAAACACAACTGGAATATTTTTAAAGCACTTCCAAAAGAAAATAATTTCACTTCTAATATTTGAAGTTTACAAAATATTTATTTTTCTTTCAGATTGGTTAAAAATGGGCTTTCGAGGAAGTGTCGATCTCGACAGTTACATGGAATGCCAAAGCATCGCAGCATCCACCGAACAAATACTTTGGTCAGACGACGAGACCGTTGTAGCAGATCAAGAATCGGTTTGGCAAGAAGGTAAGGCTTATTTATAGTTCTAACAGTCTTTTTTGAATTGAAATTTATTTGTAACCATGCAAAAACAAAACAATTTATAGTAGACTGACAAAAACCAAAAAGAAACTTATAAAATAGATACTTCCAAATATGGAAACTCCTTTTCTTATTAACTCCTTCGCCATTACAGCAAATAAAAATGTTTGACAAGTGACATTGATAATAGCGGCAAGATAGAATAATCACCAGTCAGCGAGCAGATATCATCGATAAATATCGGAATAACATTATCGGACACAAATCAGTAGACGTAATCGTGATCAACGGCTGCGAGCACCACACAATTGGTACAGTGAATCAAGTTAATTCTGAACAGCATTCCAAAAACAAAATTTTTTCCACGCCACCACAAAAACCAAATATGCTCTGCGGCTATGGTTTATGATCTTGTTTAAATTAACCGAGCTCGTTGTAATTGAAAATCCTCTGCTTCTTGTGTTAACTAAGTACGGTTTTTACGGACTACGTACAGAGAACTAATTATCCATACGAGACTTGCAGACACACGGGTTGTAGTGGTGATTTAGGTGCAGAATTGCAACGTGTTGAACAGCTCCCGATTGATCCCCGAGGCTGCAATCAAACCACCGTTCAGACACTTTGATTATCCCAATTACCACAACAAATACACAATCTTCGGGCTAAATAACGTGCATGTATCTTGGTGTGTTTGTTAATTCATCATATGTACACTAACCCCGCTGTTTGATGCAAATTGTTTCTGTTCAATAAATTCATTGAATATGAAATTCTTGACTGTTACAACAAATAACAGCCTTGCAAAGTTAACAGAAGTTAACAGCAAGATGGTGAATTATCTAAAAAGTCAAATTCTATAGAACGTTAAGTAAAATTCCAGAAGGGTGTGGACTGCAATAAATGTTTATTGAGTCACATACGTTTTTGTAAACGTTTTGTGTTCCTTTTTCTTCGTTATTTTAATTTTAACTGGAGTGATGTTGTTTGTTCTATAATTTTACCTTTGCTAGAAACAACAAAATGGATAAGAAAAACTGACTGCAAGAAGGTGAATTATCAAAAAATGCATAAAAAAATAATTTAAGTAAAGTTTCAGTGTGCAGTCTACTTCGATGCAATTTATATTAATTGATAACTAAATACAATATCTTTAATAGTTAAAACGGGTTGTAATTACTAATAAAATTGTGTTTACTTATTAACTTCTTATAATATTTTTGCTATTACATGGTTATCCACTTTTTAATGATACAAAATACTGTAACAAGATACATTGAAAAATATATGCAACAATAATGTATGTAACACTACTTGACTTTTATACATAAACATAATTCAATAGATTTGGTTTTCTTAAATCTAAAAATAGTCCAATCTATGTAAACAAGTGAAATATTTGAAAGGACAATATTAATTGCAATTTACAGTACTTTGAAGAATTATAAAAACCAAACATGTATTAAAAATTTTAACTAAGATTTGATTGCATTATATCTCTATTCAATGATTTCTGTTTCCACAGACGTTTCTTGTTCATTTTCTTTAATTTTTGTTAACTGCAATCACTTTTCCTTCAAAACTGTATGGATTTTATGTAATTCCGTAGTTTTACTTCTGTAAGAAATACAAAAATTTGTATTTTGACAAATTAACGAAATATTTGACGTAATAATTTTAACAGAACTCCCAATCATTCATACCCCCCCCCCCCTACAGAACCGCTTTCGCATTACTTCAAGAGGGTACGGGCGTCCCTTACATACTAACCATTCATGCAACATGCGTCCTAAATTTAACTAAGTGAAGTACGGTCGCCTCAGCAGGGGTGGACCACACGGTTGATCGGCCGCATTTCACTGTGACCTCGACTGACAGCGCGTATTCGCACTGCCGCACCGAGGTCCCTTTTAAGAGAATATTGTAGCTAGACGGAGAATTCTTAAACAGTATTGACATTGCGAAATTTAATTTTAAATTTCTATAAAACACATCCTTAAAATATCTAAGTAAATGATCATAGCGTTTAAAAACATTTCACCTTCCATTAATTGTATTTAGACTTAGTTTCATTATCAATTTGTCCTTAAAAATCTCTTTCTGTATAACACAATGTATTATTTTTATATGAATAAAGTGTGGTTCTAAACATGTGCGAAAAACTTTAACCACATTTAGTTTATAGGTTATTTAACCCCTAAATAACATAGTATTTTTTTTATTCTGCGTCGTTACGGAATTATAAGTAAGTAAGTAAATTTTTTTACATCTGTTTACTAAAATATAATAGTACCTATATAATAAATATAATAACTAGCACGAAAAGTGAGTGATATCGTGCAAGTGAAAATTTTGAAGGAAATTGCATGAGCATCGATAGACTCTTTCTGTGGGAGCTATGTACACTGCTGGTTCCACGATCATAAGAATGTTAGAGATTTTTTGTCAATTTATTTTTTAATATTGGCAAAATGTATTGTAAAGGTATTGTTGGTAGTGACAGGCATAATCGTATGATTTCAATAATCGAATGATTAGTATTCGAATAATTTTAATAATCAAGATATTCATTTGAATTAGTCATTCGAATCCAAAATGCGCGCGCATTTCGACAAAACGAGAATTATCTCGCATCCTGCCCTTCGAATGACGACTCCCTGGCATCCCAGCTCTTATCTCTAATTGTTTTTTCGGTTTTCGACTAAGTTCTGTGAATAGTAAGATTAACTTAGATATAAATGCCCCGTTATATTAGAAGTTATTCAATATTAACAATATTTCTAATTAATTTATTATAATTTGTAATAGTTTATATTTTTACTTTCCCATACCTTATAGGTATAGGGTAAGTATTGAAATCATGAAAATTTTCGAAATCGAGATTTTAACGGATATATCCGTTTTGGGTCTCTAGGAACCCAAAAAAGTGGTTTTTAAAAAATGTCTGTCTGTGGGTGGGTACGTATGTACGTACGTACGTACGTATGTACGTATGTG
>JABXWE010070383.1:0-11248 GCA_014611495.1 Limonius californicus | reverse complement strand
TGACTGAGCACAGTTTTCACATTTAAATTTTAAAATATAAAAATATGCACCATCAACAGCAGCAACTAATTTAAAAAATTTAATAATTTAAAATATCAAATCTACTTGTTTCAAAGAATGAGGCTTTGAGCAATTATGGTTTGGTTCCATAAGCAGAATAGTGTGAAATGGATTTGTTATGGATACTGAAACACAGTTTTACAGTTATATTTAGAAAATGAAATATTTTGCCACTACAGTAATGACTAATTTTAAAATATACAACGTGTTTCTAAAAATGAACTTGTTGGTAAATTCCTTTTTTCCGTACACTTGAACAGTGTATAATAAGGAGGCGTAAAGCCTTAAATTGGTGTTTTTTTTTTTCTTGAAACTGAATATGTACTGATTTTGGATATACATTCAATATGTAAAAATATGTTTCTACAACAGCAATAACTAATGTTAAAAATTGTGTTTCGATTACAACAATGACAGATTTTTAATTATGCCAACTGTTTTTGGGGCAGTCATTGTTTGCTGTCTTAAACATAGTGCAAAAACAATAGTAGTTTTTACATTTGAATACCATACAGTGTTCACAAGACTTGCTTTATTATTGTGAAAAAGTAGAAGTTTACACTTTACACAATTTTCAAATACTTCCATATTATTTGAATTTTAAATAGATTCTAGCTGTCAGCAATATTTTTTGTGATTAATCTATCCGTGTTGTCATATATTTTAATATCAACGTATTTATGTTTATACAACAGATAAATCATTTAAGTAATTAAGCGATTTGTTCTATGTATGTATCGGCTCGCAGAGCTAATAAAAGTGTACGAACATACGTGATCATGTGAACATAAAATAAAATCCTTTTATCTATTAAATCAATAATTTTTGTAACGCCAAACATGCAACCGTAATTATTTGCGTGTCGTATAAACTTACAGTAACATGAAATACATAATGTTTTCTTTATTTTATTACATTCCAGTGCTCCCAGTTTTTGTTCGATTTTAGTGCAAAAACCTACAGACATACGTATGTAAATAGACTTTTCATATTTGCATACGACGTAAATATCGACGTTAACCTCGTATTTGTAGGTTGATGTCAATCTGGATCTAATCTGATACAAGCCAGTCATATGGAGCGGAAAATGCTGCAAGCACAAGAAATTCATGGTTAACTCTTTTCTGAATTGACAGGAGAAAACGGAATTATGACGCGATTTCGAACTGCCTTAATTATTATTTAAAATACTCAAGTGATTATTTCTGAGCTGTTTCAAGTACACGTTTAAAGCCCGCATTTAAAGGCAATATTTCCTTTTATTACACGATGTAGGCAGTTAGTTCGGTTTCTGCCATAAAACAAGCAACTACCAGTATTATTATTACCATTTCTCATTTGTGTACTGCAATTTTCAACACCACTCGGGTCATTTGCAGCGAACAGCTCTACTAAATCTGCGACTTGGACAAATGTTATGGTTTCCCGTGGTTACAACATCTTTATATCTAATATAAATCTGGGACTTTTTACATCTATAAACTTCAATATTCCTGCTGCAGATTGCACATAACAATTATTCAAGTTAATGTGTTCAGGATTTTTATGGGAACTCATGTACGCAACCAGTTGTGGCGCTTACGCTCTTTTATGCCGCGTATTAACTCTTGGATGAAACCAACAGTAATGTCTTATAGTCTCCTAAACGAAACTGTTTCAAAATTGAAAAATTTGATATTATTCTGAATAATAAGTCGATAAACTAGTGCCAAACTTCTCTAGATATTTATATGCTATTAACGACGATCAGCAGATTTGCTTATCAGAGCTAATTTTCAAAAATAAAAACTACGAATGTAACAACATCCTTTAAATGAAACATTTCTTACATTGAGATCCTTGGGTATTATGACCAATAAATCGGAAAAATATTAGAAAATGTTTCTAGATGTTTGTATGCTAGTGCCATTGACAAGCAGGGTTGCTGATCAGAGTTAGTTTTTAAAAATATAAACGATAGAGGGAACAACATCCCTTAAATGAAACAACATCTCTTAAATGAAACATTTTTTAAATGAAATCATTCGATATTATGACCAATAAATCGGAAAACAATTACAAAATGTTTATAGTTGTTTATATGTAAATGCCATTGACAAGCACGGTTGTTGATCAGAGTTCATTTTTAAAAATAAAAACGATAAATTGATAACATCCCTTAAATGAAACAACATCTCTTAAATGAAACATTTTTTAAATTGAGATTATTCGATATTATGACCAATAAATCGGGAACCTATTACAAAATGTTTATAGGTGTTTATATGTTAGTGCTATTGACAAGCAGGGTTGCTGATCAGGGTTAGTTTTTAAGAATAAAAACGACAAAGGGAACAAAATCCCTCAAATGAAACATTTTTGAATTGAGATCATTCGATATTATGACCAATAAATCAGAAAACTATTACAAAATGTTTATAGGTGTTTATATGTTAGTGCTATTGACAAGCAGGGTTGCTGATAAGAGTTAATTTTTAAAAATAAAAACGACAAAGGGAACAACATCCCTCAAATGAAACGTTTTTAAATTGAGATCATTCGATATTATGACCAATAAATCGGAAAACTATTACAAAATGTTTATAGTTGTTTATATGTTAGTGCCATTGACAAGCAGGTTTGCTGATCAGAGTTAATTTTCAGAAATAAAAACGGCAAAATGAATAACATCCCTTAAATGAAACATTTTTTAAATTGAGATCATTCGATAGTATGACCAATACATCGAAGAAGTATTAGAAAATGTTGATAAGTATTTATATGCTAAAGCCATCGACAAGCATATTTACTTATCATAGTGAATTTTCAAAAATAAAAACGACAAAGACAACGATATTACTTAAACGAAATAATTTTTAAATTAAGGACATCAATTCGATTCTATTAGCCTACGTCTGTACATATTCCAAAGTGTCAATTTTCAAAAATTAAAACGGCAAAAACAACATTTAAAAAACGAATTTTAAACATAAAAACGACAAAAGCTGTCCCTTAAACGAAACATTTTTTTTTTAATTAAGAGCATTTGATATAGCAGATGGTATGTCAAAAACTAATACCAAACTTCTCTAGATAGGTATTTATATGCTACTACCCTTGATAAGCAGGTTTGCTTATCAGAGTGAATTATTACAAATAAAAACGACAAAGACAACATCATCCCTTAAACGTAACAATTTATAAATTAACAGCAATCGATATTATTACAAATGACAATTCTAAAAACTATTACGAAACATCTCTAGATTTATTATGTACATGCTACTACCCTTGATAAGCAAGTTTGCTTGTCATAGTTAAATTTTAAGAATAAAAAAGGGACAAAGACAGCCAGTTCCCTTAAATTGACTATTTTTTAATTTTGAATATTTAATATTATGGCAGATGATTAATCAGGAAATTATTACCAAACAGCTCTCTATATTTTTATGCTATTACCCATGTTAAGCAAATTCGCTTGTCAGAATGAAATTTTAAAAATGAAAACGACAAAAGTATTCCTTTAAACGAAACAATTTTTAAATTAAGAGCATTTGATATAGCAGATGGTATGTCGAAAAACTAATACCAAACTTCTCTAGATAGGTATTTATATGCTACTACCCTTGATAAGCAGGTTTGCTTATCAGAGTGAATTATTACAAATAAAAACGACAAAGACAACATCATCCCTTAAACGTAACAATTTATAAATTGACAACATTCGATATTATTACAAATGACAATTCTAAAAACTATTACGAAACATCTCTAGATTTATTATGTACAGGCTACTACCCTTGATAAGCAAGTTTGCTTGTCATAGTTAAATTTTAAGAATAAAAAAAGGGCAAAGATAGCCAGTTCCCTTAAATTGACTATTTTTAAATTTTGAATATTTAATATTATAGCAGATGATTAATCAGGAAATTATTACCAAACAGCTCTCTATATTTTTATGCTATTACCCATGTTAAGCAACTTCGCTTGTCAGAATGAAATTTTAAAATTAAAAAAGACAAAGACAACCACATCCCTTAAATGGAAGAATTTTTAAATATTGAAAACATTCGATATTATACTTGATAAGTCGTACCTATTACCAAACTTCTCTGGATATGTATATGCTAATATTTTTAAATGAAAACGACAGACGTAGCGACGTCCCTTAAACGAAACAATTTTTAAATTGAGAACATTTAATATTATAGATGACAAATTGGAAAACCATTACCAAACTTCTCTAGATATTTATATACTATCACTCTTGACAAACAGTTTTGCTATACTATTGCTAAGCTTCTCTGGATAATTATTTAGATGATGTTTCTACTGATAAGCAGATCTGCTTCTTTGGTAATATCATCTAACTAGATAATCTCTAGATGGCTATATGCTATACTACTCTTGATAACCAGGTTTCCTTATCAGTGTGAATTTTCAAAAACCAAAGCCACGTAGACAATAACATTTTTTAAACGAAACAATTTAAAATTGGGAACCGTTGATATTATTACGTGATAAATAGAATACTATTACCAAACTTCTCTACATATTTAAATCATATTACCACTGATAAGCAGGGTTGATTATCAGTGTGAATTTAAAAAAAAATTAGAGAGAAAAAGACTACATTCTTTATTGAATCAGCACATCTGCTTATCAGGGTAAATATTTTTAAATAAAACTGGAAATACAGTAACATCCCTTGTGCAAGCAATTTGTAATAGGTGTAATGAGAAAACAGAAAATTCATTCCTGAAATAAGATCTCATGGTAAATTTTTCCTTAAGGAATAGTAGGGCAAACATTAACAAAGTTAATTTCTTATAGTTTTTCTATTGTATCGCTTGTTAAAGTTGCATTCGGAAACCCTGGAGCGCTTTGTATAATTCCATAAAAGATTTATTATTACGATTGTATTGCAATGGATTAAAATTCATATTGGCAATAGTAGTTTCTTTCCATTTTAGGCTTCGGTATTTTACAAATCGTCTTTCGGACTTTCGTCTTTTCCCAAATGTGAAGTAATTGATGTCAAATACCAAACATATAAAAAATTTTGATTTAAACTGTTAGGGGACAGAATATTCGTATGTTTAGTTTTATTTAACATTTTCATATGCCACAGAAACAGAGAAACCTTGTATATGTACTTCACATAATTATGTCTACTGTATGTATGCAAAGAGATAGAATGAAAGAAATAAATACAGGGAGATACATATGCAAACTGTAATCAAGTACAATTTAATTTCCTCAAATGTCAATAAAAGCTTCTTAATATGTGATTTGGGAAAATCTTTTTTCCCATTTCCAATTTTTGAAGCCAAACCAAGACACCATCATTTACTTGAATTGTCTTTCTTTCAATGATAATAAACTAATCGACGAATTTATTGTTTCTCAAGTTTTAGAAACTACACAACATCAGTATATCAATCAGTACATAAACTTCCGTATTTTACGGTCATTATTCTTTGTATTTCTCGACAATAGGAACTATAACGTTGAAACTGGACATCATTATGTGTTTTTAAGTTATTTATTTTATTTGATGCTTCAAACCACAATTTTTGTTTTCATGTAAGTAAATAGCTGCAAATATTTCAACAAATAAATTACAACGGTGTTATATTAAAGTTATGTATAACTACCGACTTTTTACCAGATGTAAGAATTAGAAATATCTTGGACGCCGCCCAAACAAAACCAAATATATTACAGTGTAAACAATTATTGAAAATAATTCTCTGGAAGTTCTAACATTATTTAATACCAGAAGTACTTAATTAAAATAAATCTCCTAGGAGGAAATAAATAATAATTTTATTCCAAATTTAGATTTGTTTTTTTGCTTACAGATAAGATATTTGTATGATGTGTGCCCTGATATTGTTATCTTTTCTTCCAGTAATAGACCTCAAGTCTTCGTTTTTCTGGCACAGAGTTATCCCATCCACATAATTAGTGTTAAGAGGAAACCGTGAAACATACTTATTTTAAAATAAAATTCAAGATTTCTCGCATCAGCTCAGTCAGAATTTCCAAAAATAGTCCACGTAAAAAAGCTCGTGCTCAGCCACAGTTGTGGAGTTGCGGCTGCTCTTTCTTACTCCTAATGATCCCGACCTAACTTCCTTAAGTACATGACGTCTCACTCAAGTGTCTTGTTCCATCTGCACGCCGACATCTAATATTACCCACAATTCTATCATCAGACTGCTAATTACCTATAGTTTATCTTTCAACGAAGGTTATAGCATCAACACTTGCTTTGGGATTTTCCTAAAAAATCCCGAAGACGAATTGCTGGTTTGAAGGATCGACACTTGGCTTGAAAAAGTGTGATTTAAAGGCCGCTTTCAACGTAAAATATGAAGGTGTTTGTTTTCTTTTTGTTTCGTTGTCCGAAAGAGCGTTGACATAAACCAGTTCCTTTGATTATCTCGGTTAATCAGCGGAATAGATGCGTGCTAGAAGTGATCTAGAAACAACTTAGGAGCAGGTTTGGCCTCCTCACAAAAACATGCGAATTTAAATATAAATACAAATCTGGGCAGGGCATTATAGCGGAAACAAACAAGGGTATACCCCGAAAAAAACATTTCTACAAATACAGAATAGAAAATGCTGTGGGTAAAACGGCTGGAGTATTTTGTCGGGCTGCGCCACGGGAGGTGTCCGGGCACCCCCTGTTGGGGCATACGCTGTTACACAATGCCGCCATTCAACACTAGCCGGTAAATTCGACATCCATAAGTAGATTGTAATACAGATGTAACCGAATGATTTCAGGCATTGTAGAATGGTTTGTGGTGTACGGTGTTTAAAGCCCGAAGAATTGCTTTGTGAAGAAAGGTTCGGGGCAACTTTGCTCTTTAAGAATATTTTACGGTTTTCAAGCAGAGATTTATGGGGATTTTGGGCTTAGTTGTATTTAGTGGGATTTGCATTTATTTCCGTGATAATGGAGTTTCAAGGTTTTTGGGGTATTTTCGTACACTAAACTAACTCACATTGACATTAAACGTCTTCATTGGGGAATGCTAGCCCACTGCATGGTATTAATATTCTTATAATAGTTACATTATTAACTATAAGATGTTTGGCTTCATATTTGGTAACTGTTACAACTGTACGTGAAATACTTAGCAAATTGAAGCAATATGCTATACAGCAGCATACAGCAGCTACATGTAGTAGGGATTTTTGAGCTTTTACCTGTTTATTGTGATCATTTCCTTATTTTCTCTAGTTGACAAAATAGTAGGTATACATAAACAGGGTGCTGACTATAAATACGATTCCTAAGGAACGTACATGCCAATTAAATTACAGATAATATCTGTAAAATATAAGCCTTTTTAGTGTATACAACATGTTCAAGGAAGTTGGAAATTGGAAATTGAATAATTCCAGAAACGAATATAGTTTCCCTACGTAGCATATTTTAAGTCAGCACGCTGTACATACAGGATGATTCACGAAAGAGTACAAGCCTAACATTCCAAAAATAGGCAACCCAAAATACTTACTACAAGATACGGCTATATCGAAATTTGTATGGAAAGTATTACGAATCAGAGACGCCTGTTTGATATGCTTGACGGTTTATTTAAAAGTTAAGTAGAGAAATACCAAACGACCATCTCTGATATGTGTGTTATGCATTCTGGGTTGCCTATTATTGTAATAGTAGCGGCGTACTCAACCGTAAATCGCGCGGTATATATATATAAGGTATACTAATAATAATATCTCCATAGCTTTACTTACGTATCTAAGTAACTGTTTGAGTATCAATTATATGCAACAAAACCGTATCTTTACGTTTTGCAATTTTTGGGATTTTCTTCGGCGGCTGTTTCAGTACTTTACATTATCCTGAATTAATTTTACTTTCCTTGTTAGTTTGGAATTTAGGGTTGCTTATTTTAATGTAGTGGCATGCGTTTCGCCTCTTTTTTCATTATTCTGTATTCTAGACCCTCTTGTAACTCTAATGTAACCAAGAGATCATTCATCAATTTATGTCATACTTCATTTCATGGTTGTGTTCGGGACTATGAAGCATTTATAACAATTGCTTCTCCTTCATGCATACTGTTTTAATGTTATTAGGACGTGGTTGCTTTTGCGGCAAACCTAACCACATTGCACGCTTGTATCAATGGTGAGTAGGTATGTGACGTCATATATGAATTCTTTTCCAGTATGTTGTATAGGCGGTAGTTGTTTAAAGTCACGCTTGGAGAGTTAAAATTAACATAACCTCATCGTGCGGCGGGTGTATGATTTATCTATTGATATACATCACACATATTCGCGAAATGATTTATTTACTTTCCAAGTATAACCTGCCTAGCAATGGATTTACAGAAGTACGATAAGGTTTTGTTAACGACCCAATTCCAATATCACGTGGCTACCATTGACGTAACACGTTTACAATGAGGTTATGTTTTTATATATGTACTTCCCAAGCAGTCAAATACTATCTATTCTTGATAACCAGATACCGACCCTTATTTGAATGTAAAATCATAAAGAAGTAATATCAGCATGCAACAACCTGACTAAATCGCATATATTGACATAACTATATATGCCAATAGTTTTGACACCGCAAGCCTGCAATGGGGATAGGTTTTGTTTACTTTGCTGAAGGATGGCACGTGTTGATACACTACTATAAAATGACGTTGTATGTTGTTGTAGATTAAGTTGATGTAATCGAGAAAGCTAAAGTATACTACAGCCACCATTCATAGCTAGATGCGAATTGATTTATTGATTTATTTATTAAATCGATATCTGTCCACTGCTGGCTAAACACCGACGCCACATGATTTTTTTCTTTTTTCACTGAAGTCCTTGACGTTTTCGTCAATGTCAATACGCTACCAAGCTAACGGTCCATTACAATCTGTAATATTACCTTAATTACATTAAGTGCACTATTAATGCCTTCAACTGAGGGTATATTCTCTACGAGGTTAATATAGCTAAAGTGTAAGGTCTAAAATGAAGTATTATTTAGTAGGCATGTATATATTTCGCTAAATGTAATATGTTGCGTCCCATTTGGTTTTATTACTTAGCTGGTTATTGTTTACAAACACTTGGCCTTATCTTCACCGAGGACGTTCCAGCAAGACGTTCTCTTAAGTTTCTAGTTCGGGGTGTATACACCTACACCTTTCTTCTTTAACTAATTTTGATTTTAACACTTCCCGGAATTAGCAATGTTCATTTGAACATATGCGACACACTTACGCTTAAGGTTCTCCCACGGGGTATGTGCGCACTCTAATAGGTTGATTAATTTTATTGCTTACATAATCTTAAAACAATATAGACCCAATAATATACATTACCTGTGATATACAATCTTCCTTTGAACGTGTGTAGTAAAAAATTACTTATAACATTTTCCATCGTGGTATGTATCTGCTTAGTGTGACGGGTTTTGCATTAGGGTATGTGCGCACTGCGATACGGTGAACCATCTTCAGCGAAGCATTATACATTAATATATACCGCCTGGTATTGGCAATTATCACTGAATTTTATTATATGTAAGATTACTCTTACAACTCTATATCAGACTTTGTTCATATATTGATTAAGATTGAGTACATAGTCTAAAACGCCTTTGTTGGGGTATAAACGAACATTGCCCGAAAATAGCATTTATGTTAGAAATATTTATAATAAGTTACACTTTACGTTGTTCGTTATATGTACATTAAAACCTTCATTCGAGCATGTTTGGCGAATAGTTAATCTTAATAATTTCTATTGGGGTATGTGAGTACTGTGATAATTTCGCTTGGCATTAAAATATAGTAAATGTGTGAATACACATTACTTGGCACTATTGCCAATCTCCAATAGAACATATCTTATAAACTATCACTTCTATGATTTTCGATTGAGGTCTTCACTTTAACTATTATATATACATATTATATACACACTTTCAAACTGCTTCATTTGGATAATATATTTTTGAGTATTTTTTTATTATGTATTGCACTTCGATTCTAAGTTATGGTACTATATCAATATTGTGTTGCATTAATTAATATGAAGGGCTCGAAAACATCTTCATTGGGTTATAAAAATATATACATATATAGCCTGATAATGACAATCTTCAGCGATATACATTACCTACTATGGATAATCTTTATTTATACAAGTTTTACTGTCAGCTTTTTGGTTGCGGGTGTGAGTACTATGTTTTCATAGTGTATATGCTTCAAAATGTAATTTCTTTATTAGGGTACAAACATATATTACGTGATATTAACAATCTTCATTTTAGCATGTTTTGTGAACAATTACTCTTAGCTCCTCACTGATGAACTTGCACACCTGCCGCTTGATATAATTAAATATCTGAATACCAATACCCCTAATCTTGATCTATGCTTTGCATGTTCTAGAATATAAAATCCAATAAACTCCCGAATCGAAATAACTACGTAAAAAATTTAGGCCGTAACCGTCATCGCTCGTTCGCGTGTCTATCAACACTAAAATATTCGCGCTGATGGCGTTAAGTTTAAGCAGATAATTAGTGGCGTCAAAAGATGGTCCAGAAAACATTTCCTCCCACATCTCAGCCGCGTGATTGTCAAATCGCGAATAGCAACATGCAGCATAAAACGAAGTCCAGTAGTTAGCAAGTTTTAAAGTGGAGCAACTGCTTCATGTTCGAACGAATCTGGGCGAAATTAATATTGACTTTTAAAGCTGTTTTGTAAATCAGTACTTTTTGTAATATGCCGCTTTATATGAAGGGTAGAATTGATTTGCTGTATTTATAAAGGTGTAGATATTTTGTCAAAAACTGCGTTAGAACTTGCCTATTAACTATTAGCATATTTGAACAGAAAATTGTTGTTTTTTTTTTTAGAGATTTTGAGATTAATATTAACTGTAAAGCTGTTTAGCAAATCAGTACATTTTTGTAATTTGTCCTTTTATAGGAAGAGTAAAATTGTTTTTCTATATTTATAAGGGTGTGGATATTTATCAAAAAATGCGTTAGAATGTTCCTATTAATAGCAAATTTTAGCAGAAAGTTATAACAATCGCGTATCACTGGGTGCGATTAATATTAACTTTAAAACTGTTAAGCAAATCATTACATTTTTGTAATTTGCCCCTTTATAGGAAGACTAAATTGTTACTCTAT
>JABXWE010070328.1:0-12067 GCA_014611495.1 Limonius californicus | reverse complement strand
GATTATTATTCTGAAAGTTGTTTTTTGAAATTCTCTGTATTAATTGAAGTATTAATAATTTTAGAATGTTTGGAAACAGCTGAAGATTTAAAAGAATAATATCTAGTTTCCTATTGGTAAATTTTTAATTTTAAAGTAGGATTTTCATGATTTTGGAAAGTTTAGTCTATCTTCGACGTTTGAATAGTTAACACGTATTTTCTATGTACTCCAAATTTAAGTTTATTAAGTAATAAAGGCCAGTTTCGCAAGTTTTGTGGAGCAGCCTGAGATTGTTTACAATTCATACTAAGGTTATGTGAAATTAACAAAGTTTAAATTTGTCAAATTATCAAATTGTGTTGTGTTTTTTATGTGTTAAAAGAAGTAATAAATTTCATTTAAGTGTAATTTATCGCAAGTGTTTTATTTTAAAAGAATGGAACTTACCTGGAATTATTGATGTCAAATTGTGTTGTGTAATTCAAACATGTCCTGGAAAAGATGAAATTATAGTTCTTCGAGCACAACTTTGGGTTGAATTAATAGATCAAATTACAAATCTACTTACCTGATCTGTTTAAAATATTTAAACTGAAGTTGTTGAAGTGTTTCCCTAGATTTTAACAACTTGTAACTATTAAAGTTATGAGAAGTCATCAACCTGTCACCGTAGAGCACCAGGATAAGAAGGGATCAAAATTGCAGCTGTTGCAAATTTAAGAAGATGTGGGAATAGAGGCTTGTCCAACCGTTCACCGGATAAAGAAACGTTCACAATTGGTTTGAATTTGTATTTGTGTGGTTTATTATTGTAATTAGATAACTATCTTTGGAGAGGCCACGAAACCAACCCTGAGATTTTTGTAATTTTTTATATACTGATGTGAGTTGAAAATGAAGTTTGTAGTGTGACGAATATTTCATTTTAATTTGTACTACTGGCGCAACCAACGTGAAGATTGATTTATTTTCATTACAAATTACATTACTACATTTAATTTTGAGCTAGCCAAAGTTGGGCGAATGTATAATTTGATTATTTACTTTAATACTTATTTATTAAACTTATTACATAGCATTCTTCATGTCACCATCAACGTGGGGTGAATATATTATTTAATTAATATTTATTTTAAAATTATATTGCAGGGCAATATATACACGTCTTAGTCAGTTATCATTAAAACAACATGTCTCAAGATTCTGCCGAATTTAAATACAGCAACAATGACTACTGTTTTTTTTTTTCAGAGTTCTAATTTAGAGTTTTGGCGTAGTTGTTAATTTATTAAGCAATTGATTCTAATAGAAGTAATTATAAAATTTATACTCTGAAATTCTTTGGAAAGTTTCACT
This sequence comes from Limonius californicus, assembly GCA_014611495.1. Classification (NCBI taxonomy): domain Eukaryota; kingdom Metazoa; phylum Arthropoda; class Insecta; order Coleoptera; family Elateridae; genus Limonius; species Limonius californicus. The sequence goes on along the minus strand of JABXWE010070328.1, from coordinate 10,729 downwards.
TTAAACTGTATATTTTAATGTTTTGTTAATATTTTTATACATGAAACATTTTAGTAACCACAGTTTGTGATTATAGCTACAAAAGATGTATAACACAAATTTTTTCATATTAAAAAATGAACATTTTTGTATAGAGATATTATTAATGAATATACCTGTCATAAAGTCCTGTCTTTATCACTTCAGTTTTTGTTTCTGACTCTATTACATACACGAAGATATATATAATAAATATAATATAATAATAATAAATATATATAATATATATAAATACGTAATACTAATAATTTTCTAGAATAAATTCGGAAAGTTAATTATTTTCCGGAATGGAGTGCGGAAAACCTCACACATAACCTCACATTTTTTTTAGAAACAAGTAAGAAACATGACAGTCAACGATAATACGTATGGCAACATTGTGCGAGCATCGATGACGTAATTCCAGTTTACAAATAAAAGTAAATAGAAGTTAGTAGACACGAAATCACATTAAATTTGAAGAGTCCGCCGTGACACGACAGGTTTTAGCAACAAAACGTTACAAAATTACCGAATTTAAACTGAAAACCAGAATATTAGAGCGTGTGACTGTTATACAAGTATTGTGTCAAAATCTCCATGCGCATTCTAATATGAAAGCCAAGTAAGAATAATAAAACGGCGCAATAAAACTAATGACTGTAGTTCAAGTTGACAATAAATTCAGAAACAATGCGACATATTTTTATTATTATTTTTGCGCTCTCTGAAGTAATTACGACATTCGTAATTATCAGGTACCAACGTATTTATTTTTAACTGCAGGAGTGCTTCTTGTTTTCCCATGGCCGGAAAGTCAAAAACGGCAGTTAATCATAACCTTTGACTCAAAAATTTTATACGAAAACATTTATATTTAATTTCTTAGAACAATTTACTCGTTTCGCCTTGATTTATTCGTTAAAAAACCAGTACCTCACTGTCAAAATATATATTATGATAAAACATTATTCAACAAGTTTTTAAACGTACCCAGTTAGTTTTTTCACGCCGTTTAACTTGCATCCTTGTCGTTAACTCGCGGTTATTTAGGCCAGAATAGCATATCCAGCTCCATGTGTAGCCGCAAATAATTTAAACGGCCGTTCAGAATATTAAATTACCTTTTAAACATAAAAATGTTAAACAGTAGCGGCCATAATGTAAATTAGGATGTCGAAAATGTCACCAGAATTGTTGCTGTTTTAATTTTAAGCTTTTAATGATTTCTTTAACTTCACTTCTTAAATTAACACTTCTAGAATAGACGCTCCAGGAAAACTTGCTAATAATAATTTTTTATTGTTGAACAATCTTCCACGTGATTTAATTGATATAGCACTCAATGGACGGCCCACGTGGCAACAATAAAAAGAATCGAAAAGACTTCTACTATGGTAATTTTTTGGAAAATTATGCAAGCCTACACAAGAACGGTCATAGTACGTTAAAAATCTCAAATATTTATAGAGAGGTCAGTGACGTTTAAAACTCAATCTTTTCCATTTAAATAAGCAGAGGCTATTAAAAGTGTTATCAAAACGTGGGATCAAAATATAATTCTCGATTCGAAGAATCGGAATATTAACAATTCCGATAAAAGTTAAAAAACAGGTGGCCATTTTGTTGTTTCATCCACAATAATTTAATTTGATTTACGGCCGTTACTATACGCGTCTTGCTCGCGCAAAGGCCGCCAGAAGAGGACAAACCTAACACGAGTAGTGACAATAATTTTAACTACACGTGAGTTGGTGATGACAAAATGACCGCTATATATTTTAAGAATAAACTCCGTGAGAAATTCTAGTATTCTCACCAAGTGCATGCACCTAAAAGTAAATATTAATATGGCGTGGATGTAGTAAAGGAAGTTTACAATTTGACTAATTCATTAAAAGGTGATGGTAGCCCGATGTCCTGGCGCTTCTAAGAACTTAATTTTGAAAACGGACGAAACTGTATAAATACTCGTTCTTGAGCTCACGCCATAATTAAGTTTTAATTTAACGCCAGACACAAAATTGTAACTACTTAAAACACTTATTGGGTTGAAGGTTACAAGTAATCCTAAACAAAATCAATTTTTGCCTTGCGACTAAGGGCTTCAGCAGGCCTGGTCCCTAATATGGAATTTATTTATTTGTTTAACAAAGTGTACTCATACTCGGGAAAACAAAGTCAACTTCTACTGCTATATTTAAAAAAAACGATTGATTGAATATTTGATTATTAAAAAAAATTTAGTTGTTTTTTGTAACCTTGAAATACGTCATCGATGTATGGACAGCGTTGCCATGCGTATTTGTATTGACTATTCGTAAATGTGACGGATTATATTTAATAGCGAGTTGTTTCTTATATGTCTGAAACAAACTATTAACATTATTTTTTTAAATCTTCTGTAAAAGTTCACTCATTTCAAATTCTTTTTTCTCAAATAATCTAGAGGTGCGTGTCTGCTTCATTGAATAATTTATCGATTACTTCAAACCAATATAAAAATGATGTAAACATTCCGAATTTAATTCTCCTACGATATTATCAGCTTCATCATCATCATCTGACATGGAGCTGACTCGAGGGTCACTCCTGGATTACGCCAGGCCCACCCCGTGTCAGTAGGTGGGAAGGAATTTGTGGGATAGGGTGGGATCGGGTGGGGTGTTGCACCGCGTTAGCATGCCTGCAATGTATACCGCAAGGCACCGCTGCTGCAACACCGGGTAGTTAGTAAGCTACGCATCAATGGAACTTTGTGTACGTAACCGCGACCGTTATGCGATTATGCGTTTAACCCTAATAAACTTTGGTATCCAAATTTTACATTGTTCGTATCTCTTAACTATCTACTGTTCTAAGGTAACAGATTCCACCTATCTTAGTTTCCTAATAGCTAATAACTTGATATTAACTTCAAAACGTATTTTTCCACTTAAGTTTACTGTCGACTCTCGATTCTTCTTCCTTCTTTCCCAGCCTTCCTCTGTGCAGTTGTCGACTCGAAGTCCATCGTTTTCTTTCCCACTGGTACTTGTGTCGTTCCTCCTCCTTTGTTTTCCCCTTCCTCACCCTCTTACTGCTTCTTCTTGTTCGTTATCCTGTTCTTCTTCAGTCAATTCTTGATCGGATTCTTCAATCAGTGCGTACACTCTTCTTACCTCTCTTCGGATGTTCTCTTTTCTTCGTGCCCAGTCCTCCCATGTCTCTTTAGGTTTGCCGGTGTTTTGTATGTCCCACTCCAATGATGTATTCCACATGTAGCATGGTCTTCCAATCTTCTTTTCTGTTGTTTGCAAGGCATAAGCTTGCTGTAGAGAATGGTTGACAGGTCTTCTTAGAATATGTGCCCAGTATTTAGTTCTTGATGTAAGCCGTTTAGTTATTGTTTTCCCTTATAGAATTCCTTGTGCCGCCGAGGTGTTTTCTTCCCCCGTGGTTAGTTGAAATAATTTGAGTATTTTCTCTTCCATGCTTCGAAGTGCCATTCTGTTGGCTTTCGTGATTGCGGTGGTTTTCAATCCGCATAGTGCAGTTGTGGCTATGATGGAATTGTATATTATCTTCTTTATTCCGTTTGGTAGTTTATGTTGTTGTAGGAGAGGAAGAATCATGTGTGTGGCTTGGTGTGCTTTGGTTATTCTTTGGTTTACTGTTTCCGGTCTTGCTAATGAATCTGGGAGATAAACGCCTAGGTACTTGAATTTGCGTATTTGTCTTAGTTTCCGGCTCCCTATTTTCAGTATGTTATCGGCTGCTCCTCTAATACTTTCTTTGTCTGGGGCTCTTACCATCACTTCGCATTTGCTGATATTTATTTCTAATCCTGCCTCGATTAATCAGCATGTCCGAGAGTCTCCCCGCGTCTTTCTCCTCTTCCGCTATAATTAGTAGGTCATCCGCATAGGCCAGAATCTTAGGCAGGTTAAGATTTTCTTCGATTGGTGATGGTGTCGTCAGTTGTGAAGCTGTTTTCTCTAGGACCCTGTGCAAAATCATCGTGAATAATCTGGGCGAGAGTGGGCATCCTTGCTTAACCCCTTCGGTTTTGTTCTTTGCCCAAACCACGGCAACATCGTATTTTCCTGTACACAGGCTGTAATTATCCGATTGATGAGCGTCTTTCGTGGATTTCGGATTTCTTACTTTTGGTAGGGGGATTTGCATGGTTGTGATCCATTCCGTTGGTACTTCGTTGCTTATCCAGATGTCTTCTATCGTTTTACATACTGGTTCTATGAAGGTTGTTGGGGCAGCGTGTAGCAATTCCACTTGTACCCGATCTATTCCTAGCGCCTTGTTTTTCTTCAAGTAACGTATTATTTCAGTGAGTGCCTCTGTAGTTGGGGATGGTCATAGTGGCCTGTGGTCCGTTTCTGTTATTTGTTGCTGTACTGTTCCTGTTTTCCTCAGCTCATTTTCCCAGTGTATCATAGGTATGTACCCTCTTCTTGTTGCAGTGTTGGCTCTTGTTGTTTTTCTCATGTATTTGTATGTATTTCTTAGCCTTATTTCCGGTGGATGCCGGTTTATGTTTTGGAAAAAGCTTTTACACTTTTCTGCTTCGTGTTGCTCTTGGGCCTGTCTTTTGTTACTAGTTGCTTGCCATAGCTCTTTCTTTAAGTTGGGGTTCCTGTTCCTATTGTATCTGAATTGTGGTTGTTGATGCCGTGCTAGAAGCCTCCTTCTTCTAGGGGTCATTGGCGACGCTGGCCTAGTTAGACTTTGCCGCGCGGCTGCTGTTAGGGTCTCAGCAATTGTTTTCCACGATGTGGGCTGTTGCGTGCTACTTCCTCCCTGGACTCTGTGTTGATACAACTCTTTGATGTCAACATTTCCCAGTAACTGAATGTTCCACTTGTTATTCGCTATCTTGCTCTTGTCTTGTTCTCTGTATGTTGTGGTTCCTGGGTCCTCTGTGTTCGTCTTTAATGAAGCTGTCACTATTTTATGATCTGTACTCACCCATTCCGCTCCGATGTGATGAATTTTCATGTGCGTTTCGCGCTTGGCCGGAAGATGATCTAATTGTGCTTCGGTTTCTGAGTTTCTCCAGGTGGTGCGGACTGAATCCGACCTTCTCCAGGTAGTCTGTATAAGTAGCTTGAAAAAGTAAGCAAGATCTTTCAGTGCTTGTCCATTATCGTTACTTCTTAGATGGTGTAGTTTGGGGCCAATCCATTTTCTATCCTCTTCTGTGAGGTCAGATTTACCGATATGCGCATTGAAGTCTCCTACTAGTATTATCGGTGCCCTCTTGATGGATTCCCTCAGTAGGTCATATAATTCTGCCATTACCCCCGCCATTCTATTATCAGACGGTACATGTACTCCGATGATATTTACGTTGGTTTTCTCTATCTCCACCGCCGCCATGCATAAATTTTCTGATAGTGGCTTGAACCGTTTTATTTTTCTTCAGCTTCCTTTTCGTATTAAGATCGCTACTCCTCTTCTCGTGGATTCGCGTTTCCCCCCACTTAATTGCCATGTGTAGTTTGTTGTTTCCGCTGCTCCTGTAGTTAGATACGTTTCCTGCAGGCTTGCGATATCTATCTCTCTCGTTCTGAGCGCTTCGTCGATTAGTTGCCGTTTATTCGGTTTTCTTGCTCTTCTGACGTTCCATGTTGCGATCTTTATTTCTTCAGGGTTCTGTGTTATGTATATCGATGCTGCAGCCTATTGTGTAGGCACAGATAGTACGTATCGTCCGGGTGTTAGTACTGCAGTTTGTTCCTCTATACTTTGATCTAGCATGTTCAAATTTGGGATTCCGTTCCTACTTTCTCTGGATTCCCTGTCTTCTTTGGCCGTGACGCTGTCGTAATGGTTTCTGGAGCCGTCTCCTGCTGACCTGTACGCTATTCTTATTTCTTTGAGTGGTTGGTTAGTGTCTACCGTAGTATGTGTGGAGGTCGGACCTGCTTCGTAGTGTATTTCTATTGACGCCTTTAGTATTTCTGCTGCTGCTGCTGCTGCTATTGATTCGGCTCCTCTCCAGAACCCTTCTTCTAAGTAGGCTTCCATTTGTAGTGCTGGGCCGTAGACAATTAGACATGTGCCAGATGATTGTAGCGCGGAGCCAAGTATCTTACATTTTCCTCCAGTTGCAGTTGGAATTTTTGTAAATTTCCTCTGATGTATGACACGGTTTTTTTGTTTGTTGTTGAAAGTTGAAAGTTTCCTGTTTGGGCTGATCCCGCGGTGCTGTGCCCCCTGTGTTTTGGTCTGCTATCGAGGTGAATAAACAATTCTCCTACGATATTACCATTTAGCCAAAAATAACAGAAAATATGGGAATGCGTCTTCGATGTATGGACAGTGTTGTCATACGTATTTGTGTAGACTATTCGTAAATGTGACGGATTATATCTAAAACACAGGTGACCTACAGTGAAACGCCGAATCCGAACGACAGAAGTTTCAGGGAAGGTTTTTAGCAGTAAGATCCCACTGCAAGCCGGATTAGCCGGATTTGTGTATGGTGGGTTGCAGACAAGATTTTTATAAATCTGCATAGTAATGCTTAGGTTTCGAACCCAAGCCAGAATCGACGTTTTATTCAAACAGCGGGAGCTCGACCAACTAAACTACCACCACACACACCACCACCGCGATACCTAATACCACCTAAATAGGTATTTCGGCAAATAAGTTGCCATCTTCAGTAGGAACCGATGCATTTATACTTTCTGTAGTAATCATAATTGGGAAAAACCTTTGAAAATAAGTTCTTCATTAAGTCCACAACGCATGTCCAACGCCCATTGTCTTCTAAATATCGTGATAATTAGGGTTTACTCAACGTTTTACAATACTAACACTTCTATTCTTAATTCGATTTCAAAAATTATAATTTGGGAATGTCGTCATTTTTAGTTATTAGGTAGTTTTTAAATAATATTTTACAGGAGACAACTAAAAAGTGGCTGTATTGTATTGGTACCATAAAAAAAAAGGATGTAAGTGCGTTTGTAGAGCGAAGTACATGTAAACAAGAGTAAAATCTAAAGATTGAAAAACCTCAAGCGCTATAATTTTGAAGGTATGAAATTATGCAAAAATTTATCAATATGTGCTCGGGGCTCTCACATCACAGAAATAAATACTAGTTTTTCAATAAAATTCTGTTTTTTTTTACTATATTAGTACCTTCCCTATAAGAAAAAGAAAACCCTCTGCAACAAAATCTAGTTTGCATCAATTTGTGCCACATTTTCTAAGAGAATTATTAATTTTTGCAATTCGTTACAATTAATAATTTTTATTATTCTACTTTTCACGTAGAGTGTAATTTAGTAGAATTTCTAAAACTCTAGAACCTAATTAAGCGCTAGAAAATGTATACACGTCGATAGGAAACTGGGAGTAATAAAAAAACAACACTAAACCTCCATTACGTTAATTACGTGTGTGAATTGGTGTTAAAGCAATAATATTAATAGCATTCAAGCGAACTGACCCACGAGTTTTTACAAATTAACGAAACGTTCTGTAATTGTAATCAATTAATAGATGCATATTCTATGTGTTATGTCTCCACTAGTTTAATTGAGTATATCCGGTTTTAAATGCGTGTGGGTATTCGTTAGTTTGTTAATTTGTTTAAAATGATATCGCTTAATTTATTGTCACGCCTAATGAAACGTTTTTTAGTCATGCTGTGTACTCGTCTAGCACAAAAACTACTCGTTGTTATTAGCATTTATTACTAACCGTCGTTAATCAAGCGCTTTGGGGCTGGCACTATATCTTATTTGGATATACGTATCAGGAAGTGTAGGTGTATCGGCGGGTTAAATAATTTAAACCTGGGAAGATAGAAAATTCGCGCAACGAGAGAGAACCGACCGAAATTTGCTTCAAGTGAATAAAAATAGGACAAAGCAGAATATCTAATTACAAGTCAAGGTAAACCGAGAGCATAATTTTACAGTTAATAAGTGCTGAAGTGTCTCTATTAACAAAAGTGGATTAATAGCGAAGATAATATCAAATAATTGCTTAAAAACCAGTAACAAAACGTAACTATTGCACAACGCGGTAACAATGATAGGATACTTTTTAAATAAACTTGTTGGGTAATTAACAAAGTAGGCTTTGCAATTCCCACGGAAAAAATGTCAAAAACCGGCAATAAATCCACTTAATACCAACACCATAAAAATCACGTATGCACCATAAAAATTGTGCTTCTTTTAAAACAATGAAATGTCACAATTCTTATTATTTATAAAGGCAATAATTCAAAATATCTGACTCATTTCATTCGTGTGAACAAACTTCTACTTTATTAGGAGATCATTATTAAAACTGTTAATTAGAACAGAATTCGCTTGTAATTGGCTTTCCGTCGCGCTTGTGTTACTGTCAGACACGTTCAAGTTGTGCTCTAGGAAAGGGAAATACACAGCGGCCAGGTTTGAGGAATTATACGGGATGATTCCTAACCCGCATCCCTTACTTAGGTTACTTAATTAGTGCATTTTCACTGCCTTTATTATTATAAGCTATGGTTAGTTAGTTAGGTATAGCAGACTAATATTAAGTATTTGTTAACGACGAACATGCAAGGGTGCAGCTTAACTGTTGAACGTGAACTTGCCTTTCATTCTAGCTTTCTTACAAATTAGTTGCTGCAGGATAATTTATTTGAGCCTCTGGTGTATACAATCCAATTTATAACTGAAATAAATAAACAAAAATACAACGACCGGGCGCTTATAAAATACATATTTATAAGATCAAAACCTATACAAAAAGGACTAGAAATCGCCAAAAAATATACAAATGTTTAGTAAATCAATATATAAAAGTTTATTAAATAGATAAGACAATGACCAACAAACAAAGTTGATCAAAAATACACAATTAGAAAGGTAGGAAGATAATGAAACAATAAAAATACAAAGTAACGCGATTAAACCAATGAAAACGTACCTAGTTAAGGATACGACTCAAAATATATTCGAAATTAAAAATAATATAAAAAGGTATGACATAAACCTAACATAAAATTGCACTGTTTTGTATTTATTTATTTTTAAATAAAACGCAGAATGGCAAAATATAATGAATATTATATTTGCTGGCGACTATATATTCAGTTTAGTTGAAACTACATCTAGAATGGAAATTGGGTGCGTGAATATCGTTGCATCTCGAAAATAAAAAAAAACTTCAATATATGAAAATTTTAAATAATAACAAATAGGTTATGTAGAGATATAAGGCCATTACATTAAACTGTTATTATATGTATACACTCTGTATATGTTTACATATGTTTGGTTTAAGATTCCATAGGTTATGTAACGAATAAGGACATTAATTTAAACTATTATTATATGGCAACACCCTGTAGATACGTTTGCTTCAAGATTCCGTAGGTTATGTAAAGATGTTAGGCGTTTAAATAAACTGTTATTATATTACAACACCTTGTATACAAGTATGTTTAGATATGTTTGGTTTAATATTCCATAGGTTATGTAAAGACGTAAGGCCATTAAATTTAACTGTTATTATGTTATAACACCCTGTATATGTTTATATGTTTCGTTCAAGATTCCATAGGTTACGTAAAGATGTAAGGCCATTAACCCATCAGCGCCCAGCGTTACCAAATGGTAACGCAAACATGCTTTCGCAAAATAGTTTGCTGTATGTATAGTTTTGTTTTTGACCGATAGGTGGTTTAGACTTAGATCTACAATGTATCAATGCTGATTGATGAATCATCCCCATTTATTTACAATACGTTATTGTGGTTTTATACATCGACAATTTGTGACTTATGCTAAAGTGCACCATACCATGGATATCCGATTGGCGTAAGTACCTTCATTTCTCAGTAAACTGTAATAATTTGCTAATAATATTCAAAATAGCATAAGAAAGGATCTATCTAACCTCTACCGGGGTTTTGTTTTGCGTATTTTTGGAAACCCATGAATAAGACGTTTGTGACTAACTGCGTTACCGTATGGTAACGCTAGGCGGTTGTACTGCTTGGTTTGTTTTTATCTATAGAAATCTGTTTTTTTTTTTACAGTCGTGGATTTACGTTGGAAGAGGCTCTACAAATGGCTTATGCTGATGATGTGGATGTAGAACAGATCTGTTATATCTGATAAACTGTTATAATGTTGCAACCACCTGTATATGTTTAGATATGTTTGGTTCAAGATTCCATAGGTTATGTAAAGACGTGAGTCCATTAAAATAAACTGTTATTATATTGCAACACCCTGTATATGTTTAGATATGTTTGGTTCAAGATTCCATGGGTTATGTAAAGACGTGAGGCCATTAAAAGAAACTGTTATTATAGTGCAACACCCTATATATGTTTAGATATGTTTGATGTAAGATTCCATAGGTTATGTAAAGACGTGAGGCCATTAAAATAAACTGTTATTATATTACAACACCTTGTATATGTTTATATGTTTGGTTTAAGATTCCATAGTTTAAGTAATAATATAAGGCCATCACATTAAACTATTGTTATATTACAACACCTTGTATATGTTTAGATATGTTTGATGTAAGATTGCATAGGTTATGTAAAGATGTAAAGCCATTAAAATAAACTGCTGTTGTATTACAACAACCTGTATATGTTCATAAATGTTTGGTTTAAGGTTCCATAGGTTAAGTAAAAATATAAGACGATTAAGTTAAACTCTAATTATATTACAACACCTTG
>JABXWE010070291.1:0-14008 GCA_014611495.1 Limonius californicus | reverse complement strand
AATAGTAGATGTGAGAAAACTTCTTCTTGTTCTTCTTCTTTATCTTAAAGTAGGACTTTGTCCTCTTACTGCCTAATGTCCCTCTACTGGTCCTCTATGGAGGTTGATGCCCAGCTGTCGTTCCATCTCTTTGGTGGTCTTTCCTGCGGCCGTCTGGTGTCTGGTCTGGTTTGGCGAGTGTCTCATTGTTCATGCGTTCGTGATCCCTCCAGCGTCTTTATCTATCTCGAACCCATTTCCTCACATCTGTCACTCCATAGTCTTCCCTTATTTGTGTGTTCCTAATTCTATCTCTAAGGCTTGTCCCAGTTATCATTCTTAACGTCTTCATTTCTGTTGTTCGTAAGATCTGCTTCGTTTTATTCGTTTCACATTTCGCCTCAGCCCCATAGGTCAATATGGGTCTCACACGGGTTTTATAGATTCTAGTCTTATTGCCAATATTCATGTATCTGTTTCGCCACATCACGTGTCGTAGTTGTCTTGATATTCATTCCGCCTTCCTTGCTTGTGATCTTCATCCACTATATTCCGTTACTTGTTATGTCTAATCCCAGTTATTTAACTTTTCTTACTTGTTCAATGATTTTATCTTCTACCATTAACTTGCAGCGTACTGGTTCTTCTGCTACTACCATCCCTTTAGTTTTCTCTATTGCTATCTTCATATTATAATGTTTAGCTGTTTTGTTTAGTTGAAAAAGCATTCGCTGGAGATTATCTTCCCTGTCTGCCATCAACGCTACGAGAAAACGGAAAACTAAAAAATGAGACTTATAAAATAAGGAAGGAGTACATAGAAATTAAAAAGGTGCTAAACGACATTGGAACACCTAGAAAGAAGGAAGAGACAAAATAATACAGAAATACGAAGTGTATCTGTGACTCCAAACAACCCTACGGCACTAAAGGAAGGAATGGGATTTTCACGAAGGAACAACTAAGAATTGATGTATCAATAAGAAGGGCCTATAAAATAGGACCAAAAACAAACATGTCCAGTAGAACTAGATAGTTTTGACAAAAAAATTGAGGTTATGAGGAACAAGAAGAAACTAAGGCACATAAGAGGAGAACAACTATTTAGTAATAATGACCAAACCAAACAACAAAAAGATATCGACAAACAAATTAGGAAGAGGGCGGGTGGAGAGAAAAATAAGGCAAAAATGTAAAATGTGGATACCCGAAGCTGATCATAGACGAAACAGTATGAAAGTGGAATAAAGCAAAAGGTCGGCCGGAAGAAGTCAAGGAGGGGGTTTCAAAAAACGAATTACCGCGAGGCTTGGGCACAGCAATGGAAATGGTTTCGAAAATTGAAATAACAGAACACAATCACATCAATAAGGCCACAGAGATGACAAACAAGGATAAAGATAAAGGCACAAACAATAGAACTTGGAAAATGGGTATGCGGAATATTATAAGCCTGTCATGAAAAAGGAAAGAGCTAGACGAAGAATTCGCGAAAGCAGGCCTAGACACACTGAGCGTAACCGAAACAAAAAGAAAGGGAAGGAGGAAATACGAATGAAAGGAGGACACCTTCTGATATACAGTGAGATAGAGAAAAATTACCGAGCAGAAGGAGGAGTGAGATGTATAATAAAAAAAGAGAATGCTAAGTAAATACGCAAAGGGAATGGAATCTCGGAGAGAATATTGAAAATAGAGATAGCAATGGACAGGCAAACAAAAACAACGTTAATAATGGTATATGAACCCAATGAGGATGAGATCACAAAAAAGAAAGGGGATTTTTGGGAATAATTAAAGAAATAATAGAGGAAGCTAGAGGAGAAGACTCTTAATAATATGAGATAAATAGCAGAGTATGCAAAAAGAACGTAGAATCAGGTGAAACGATAGGAGTAAATGGAGAGACCAGCAGGAACAACAACGGAACGAGGCTGATAGGTTTTTGCATTTTGAACAACCTATAATAACAAACACATTCTAATTACACAAAGAGATACATAAATATACTAGAGAAGAAAGGAGCAGAAGAGAGGGATCAATAATAGACTACATAATTATAAACAGAAATCATAGTCATAAAGGACACAAGAATAAAAAGGGGCACACAAATATACTCTGACCATTACGTAACGTTGTCAAAAACAGAGATACAGTCAGAAAACCACGGGGGAAGAAACTGCATTACAAGGAAAAAATGGAAATTTATAAATTAATAGAAGAGGCAACAAGAGAATATAACACTAGAGTAGAGGAGCAGATGGACACAGTTAAAGCAACCTCAGGCAAAGCGCCGCTTGAAGCATTATGAAATTCCGTAAAGGAAACTGTAAGAAAGACAGCAAAAGAGGTATGCGGAACTACGAAATCTAGCTAGCATAAGAAACAAATGTGTGAGTGAAGAAATAAAAAAGGAAATAAAAACCAAAGAACAGAAATGGAAAGAGTACTTGGAAAATAGAACGCACGAAAAATATGTCAGTTACAAAGAACAGCGATGGTAAGTCAAGGAGCTGGTGAAGCAAGCGAAACAAAAATCTTGGGAAGAAGTTGGGGAAAAATGTCCTCAAATCCCTCCGGAAAGGAAAAAGACGTAAAGATACTCATATAAAAACGAACGATAGAAGATCATTAGAAGACGAAGAAGAGATTGCAAAGAGATGGAAGGAGTAATTCCAAGAAATATTAAAGACAGAACAAACAAACAAAATAATAGAGAAAGAAGACGAAGTCGCCATTACAGAAAATAATGAGGAACTCGAAGGACAACCAGAAATAAAACTAGAGAAAGTTGTCGATGCCACGAAAATGTTGAAAAGAGGTAAAGCTGCAGGACATGGCGGAATAACGACAGGGATGGTTAAAAGTTTGGGTACTAAGGGCTTCGCAATATTAACCAAATTATTCAATAGACTATAGAGCGTGGCGGGAAGAAATGGTCACCGAATAGAGGCACTAGGAAACACACAAATCAAACGTTATGTGAAGCTTTAGTAATAGATAACCTCCCTACACCCATTCTTCTAGGGACAGATTTTCTGCACCAGGCAAAAACCATAATTGATTACAACAAAGGAGAAACAGTTTTTAACAAACAAGATGGATCAAAAATTCGCTACCCCAAGCGACACCTAACTAATAACAATGACCGCATGATTAATGAGCCGATGGACAATACTTTCTTGCAGCATATCCACCTACCGGAAAAGGCATCCACTGATAAAAGGATTAAACTAACGGCCGCAACAGAGTATACCATCGAACCAACCACCGCAAATATAGCAGTACAGATACCAGAAAGACACTATTCTATGATTGAAAGTGTTTGCATATGAAAGAATGGGAGCTAGGAATACTATTACCACTAATAAAAAATTTGCAAAGAGATTGCTCGAATTATAAAGCAATTATTATGCTATGCATAATAGCATAGTTGTTCGAAAGGACCTGGCAAAAAGATTAACGAAAGGAAGGAAACGAAATCACAATTAGAAGACACTCAAAACGGGTTCAGCAAACAGCTGATAGAGTAATATTTCTTCTTCTCTGGTTTTCAATCCGCTGAATGGTTTGTCGCAGAGCTCCACTCTTTTCTACTCATGGTTAGTCTGTTCAGTTCCCTGTAGGTATAACATTTCATGTCCTTGAGTATTTGTGACATATACTGTAGTCTCGGTCTTCCCCTAGAGTTCAACTATTGTTTTTAACAGTCCTTCATGTCGTAGTAGGTGGCCCATCATTTGATCACGTCTCTTCTTTATACTTTTCCATAGTCTTGTTCCTTTTTGTGTTCCTTTCATTATTTCTTCATTTGTCACTCTATGCACCCAACTCATTTTCAGCATCCTTCTCCAACACCACATTTCAAATGCTTCTAATGTTTTATTTTTCGCCGTTGACACAGTCCGTGTTTCACATCAGTATAGGGCAATGCTCCGCACATATGTTTTCACAAACTGTTTCCTTCTCTCTAGCGATATCTTGGTTGAGGTCAGAAGTTTCTTCTTCTTATAAAACGCTTTCTTTGCTTGTTGTATTTTGCTAACAATTTCATTTCTACTCCTACCATCTTTAGTAATTTTACTGCCAAGATAGCAGAATTCATTGACCTCTTCGACGGTGTTTTTATTCATTCTTATTTGTTTGTTTTTTTGCATAGACTTTCCACAGACCATTCGACCCGACCTCGACCTGGTTGACCGACCCTGTCAGCCAGCGATAGCTGCATTGACGATGATTTGTGGAGGTCGTTTGATGATCACAATGATATGAGTGGCCCCATTGTTCGGTTGCCCTGTACCCGATGCAGATTAGGTACATCAGAGAATATTTACTAAAGACGGCCCTACCAAGGTCTACCGCGAACGAGAACTACCACAGACAGTCCTGTAGCAATGCAAAAGGTGAGCTACTAGATGCTACGTGGGACTCCACGGATGGCTTGCAAATGTAGTACAGTATTGTTGTATTGTGTGCTAAAATATAGCTCGACTGTTTGTGCGTTTACTTTCCGAGTGCACTGCGTACACGTTTGAAACTGTAAGATCCCGAGCTCCAAAGAATTTTGTCTTGATGAGTACATGTAACGGATTCTACCCTTACCTGCGAGTGTTGAATTAATTATTATTGTTAGTTTGTAAAGCATGCCACATCCCGACCCTACGAAAAACGGCTCTTCCTATAGAGGTATGAGAACGTTTACACGTTGTTTCTCGCACGGATTTCACATGAATACATAAAAGATTAATTAAGATAGTAACTAATTGGTTTGTTGTTTGTGAACTGTTTTGTTTATTTTAATTCAAAACCGGTCTGAATAAGCAAGCACATTCACAAAAAAAATAAATCAATTCGGTCGGCCAATTTGTACACCAATCCCTCACGTTTTTGTGCAGTACGTAAAAACGTTGTTATAAATTTAAAACGCAGTTATGGGATCGAATCTGCAATGTTTTTAGTTGATACATGAATAGGAATCCTTTGAGCTTAATTTGTGGTGCGGCTTCATACCTAGTTGAAGCTATTGTTTATGGCAGTACATTTTGGATATTCATCTGTAAATAAACGATAACACTACAAAATACTCTTCTTTGGTTACATCATTTCGTTTTGTTCAGGAGTTTATGTTTCTTTTATATTGATCAGGTTCTATATTCACTAGTTATTCATAGGATTTCTATTTGATAACGCCATACAGGTTAAATTTGATTTTATTCTCAATTAAATTATAATTTTACACGATTGTATTTGAAATTGTAACTTTGGTAGTAGTAATTACATACACAAAACATTGTAAACATCTAATATAGTTGTCGGTCTATGAATAAGTAATAATTAAATTTATGCCTTTGGTACTTTCCAAGTTTGGTAAGCCCTGAAATAGTACTGTGATAGAAGTTTACGCTCTTGATGGTAGGCAACGGTTCTTGCCTATTGCGAATATTACCTAAGTGTTAGCTTAACAAACGAATATTTACAGAAGTATACGTAGTTTCTATCGGCTTTCACTAACAGCTGGGAAGAATTATAAAGGTTTGAAGGAAAGGCCGTGCAGGTCGAAAACAAGGGGTGGCGGAGTCTTAAGAAGGACAGTCTGCAAGAGGCAGTGTTGTTGGTAGCTAGGCGTAAGCTTGCATATCTTTGGCGTATTAACTAATTAAATAGCGTTTGCAAATCTACTGTTGTGTCTAACTAATTTAGACATGTACATGTGTTTAATTTTTGTGTTAATTAATGGCGACTTGCAGATGTGCCATTTTGTATCCTACCGGTCGCTTCAAACAAAGTGCCGGTGCCCCATACGTTATTTATGGTCGCCTAGGTTTTCTGTGTTTAAGATTTTCCATTTGGTCACTAATCCCTACCGACATGTAAATCGCGGTAGTTTTGGATTTTGAAAGGGCGCATGTGGGACACTTGTTCTCCGACCGTTGTTGGGAAACATCGTTTTACTTCGTCATATAAAGTTATTGTAAAGATATGTACCGTTTTATTTATACCAGAAACACCAGGACACCGAAAGTGGCGTCCACAACAAAACTACAACCCCAAGTACGACAGGAATAATCGGTATAGAAGACTGCTAATTGATTACAATGCGATTATCCTCTAAGCTGAGGCAAGGTGCGAATTTAGTGTTACCACTTATGTGATTATATATATAAAGATTCGCTTCATTGGCAATACCAGTTAATATAAGCAGTGGCGTCCCTGCGAGGTTATGGGATATATCCCATGAAATGTTGTATGTGTTTACCCGAATGGTTGCGTATTATCTACTTATTATTATATGTGGTTTATAAACATTGGATCCTATTATGGTTATACAAGATTGGTGTGCCAACGTAAGTAGTTGTTGGAAACAGAAGTGTAGTGAATATAAATAGCTATATGAGTAGATAATGTATGTGGTATGATTAATTATTATATAGGGTAAAAGTGTGATAGTTTGATAATTTTCTTGGTTTTTTCTTAAAGCTTTTTGCAGACACATTCTTCTGGATATCAGTTTCAGCTGGCCGACGTCTATTTTTGCAAGGTATTGCAAGCAGATTGTTTTCCTCTCTTATACAATGGAATCGGAATGTTTGGTACCGGAGAACATACAAGCAAATATTTCCTTGGTGTTTGTTTTTCTGAAGTATCAATGATGTTAATAATATTGCTATTGCTATTTTGCAAAAGAATCGATGGACTTGAATTAGAAATGTTGGGTACATTTCGGTCAGCTTCTATAATTGATTCATTGGATGGACCTGGTTCCTGCTCTAGAGCCTCTTCAGTTCGGTGAATTGCGTTATCTTCTGCAGAGCTTTGATTGTTTAAAGAATTGTCAGATATCGCAAAAAAACTCTCTGGAATTGCAGAAGGATTGACAGGGTAAATTCCACAAGCTTTAAATCCTGAAATTGCATTGGAAGTAGTGGCTGCTCGAGTCCATGCATTCCCAATAAGTTTTCCTGTAACTAATCGATTAATCTTTCGTTCCTTATGTGATACCATTCAGTTCCTCGTTTCTGCTGCATAAAAAGTTTTAAAAGGCTTAAAGAAACAATGATCCAATGGTTGCAGGGCTTGGGTGCTGTGGCTTGGTAGACAACATAAAATAACATCATTTTCTTCAGCAGTTTGAACCATATCTATGGCGTTCGTGTGGGAAGAATGACCGTCTAAAAGTAAAATAACCTTTCCTTGGGGTTTTTTAGGCATAAAGTGTCCTTTCAACCATTTTTGAAATAATTCTGCATTCACATAAGCATATTTTCTATTCATATAAACTTCTGCGCCTGGTGGTAGACCATCTTGAAACTCTGGTTTCTTGTTCACTCCTTTGATGATTACTACTGGTGGAAGAAAGTTTCCAACAACATTATAACATGCTACAATCGATAAAGTTTCACCCTTTTCACCAGAAGCAATAGAATGAACTACTTTTGCTCCTCTTGTAGCAATAACTTTTCCAGTAGAATTATTTAATTGGACACCAGTTTCATCTACATTGTAGATTCTATCTGGTTTATCCAATAAATCAAATTCTGTCATCACTTTTAGCACTAGCACAAATATATTATTGACCTCTTCCGATTTAATCGCTGTGCTCTTGCAACAGATAAACCTTCAGCCTGACGTATGCTAAGTTCTGAATTACGTTCTCAGAACGATCGTAACCAATGCGGTCCAGCCTTGCGTGTTTCTTTATCAAACGGTGTTTCTATACACAGTGTCTCAGCGAACCCAAATGCCAAGCTTCGTATCATGTCACGAGATGGAGGGAAACCAGCCTTTTCCAATTTTTGTATGTGCACCGCCAAACGTTTTTTGTTTTCAAAATCAAGAAGTGGATGTTTTCCTAAAAAAAATAAATAATTAAATGAATAACACGTTAATCCTAGTTTTATTAATAAATTAATTCCGTCGTCGATCGAATGTAGAACCATTTGCTTAGCCAGTGTATTTTTTTAAGCATTTTTGTTTGCAAACCTTCTCCTTAATGTTCTCGATGGAATCCCATATCCACGAGATATTTCGTTGATCCCAATGCCTTTCGACATTTCATCAAACGCGGCTATTAAGGTCTCTTGCGTCCATTCAGCACGTGGACGAGCTCCAACCTTTCTTATATATTTACGAGGCATTTTAAAAACAAAAACTTTTGGTTAAAGGCCATGCAAGCTTCAGCTTAAGCCATGCGGGATCTATACTCAAAAAAGTCGAGGCGTCTATCCTTTTCAGTAGGGATAGATGCCCCCTTTTTTAAAACAAAACACCGTAAATAAAATTTCAAAACCTCTACTAATTAGTGATATTCAAACCATACACTTGCAAATAACAATAAAATAAAATGAACTTACGTTATAAAATCAAAAGTTACACGCTTCCAAATAATGTTGATTTCGTAATCCGCGTTGTGTGTGAGCGAAGTCATCAAACATTATTAAATAACACACGACACGTTCTATACACGCGGTTGCCGCTCGCAACCTGGTGGCGTGGGGGGTCCACCTTTGCTTAGAAGTATTAGCTGCGATAGTGTTATGTTTACAAATGTCAATTCAAATTACGGGGTATATATTCTCGAAGGCCATCCCACTTTTACCCTACCTAGCAATCATTCTGGAAGTAGTCAGTTGGCAGAGGTTGCATCGAAAATGTGCCTACGTTGAATTATTATTATTATGAATATCAATGCCAGGATGGCATCGACTTACTTTGACGTGGGGGTGTAGACACTAATGATACTCTCCCCTTCGCATGTGGGGCTGAGCCCCCCCCCCAATACTTGGATCCCTCTAAGAGGATTGGTGCACCAAAAATATGCATAATTGTAGTAATTACTCTACGATTACGAATGGCTGCGGCCACAGCAGCTAGTCGGCAGATAAGCATTTATCCTGCTCGAATCCCAATCTTGACGCAGGGGGCTGGAAGACCCCCGGTGAGTACAACTACCCAATATTTATGGATAGATCAGTAAGTCTGCATTTTATTATCTGTTGCATGTCACCTGCCTGTCGCCGCCGGTGAGTTATGATCGCATCCGCTGTTTGTTTACCCAGGAACTGTATAAATTACATGTAGAAGTGTTGCTACCGTATTTAAATTTAAAATTAAGTACTTTTATTCGCCCCCGTAAGGTCCCCCTAACAATACATAGGTGTATGCATTTAAAACTACTATGTTATAGTAAGAACAACATAAATCATTTAATACAGTTGGTCTCGGTCACTGGTTCCCAGTGTGGGTCGCCACCCCCTGGGAGCTCTTGATATAGGATTAGGGGGGCCGCGGGAGGATTTCCAAAATAAAACAAGTTGCCTTTTCAAGATATTTATTTCTGCCTTTCACACAGTAAACAAAAGTTAAAAATAAACTTAAATTATTAAAATTGTTGCAATAAATGCAAGCACCTAAACATAAATAACTGTAAACATTAAAACAAGTTGCAAAGTAAAAACGTTAATGCGATGTATGTGTTTGTTTTTCAGAAACTAGCTTTGGAAATCTGGGCTCCGTACTCGATACACACACAATATTATTTTCAAGTTCGAGGCGATTTCTTACTTTTCATAGACGAGAAATTTAATTCGCCCAAGTATGATGTATAAATGGCACCAAACACTCTGTAGCTTTGTGAGCAAGCTCGGGGTATTCTTGCATTCCTTTATTCCTTGCATATTTCAATAAATTTTTCTTTCTTGTTTGTCGAAATTTCAACTTGTTCAACGGAATTGTCTAAAAACGGATTCAGTATCCATCTGTGATTGTCATAACTGTTCCGAATTTCGTTGGGGAAATAGTCAATGAGCTGTTGTTTTAAATTGTGCAAATTATCTTGCATATCTGAAAACACATACTCAGAATTTATCATATTATAATTCTTAACTAAGTCTTCCATGAGTTCTTGAAAGTACTGGAATGAATCGAACTTATTTTTTGCAACTGAACTCGACCAAAAATCAAGTTTCTTCATAAATTCGTTAATTTTGTCCGTAGCTGCTGTTATGTTAATATCGCGGATTTGCAAACTGTTATTCGGAGTGTTTAAGTACTTGAAAATATCAGCAAAGAAAGTCAGCCTAAGAAGCCAACGGGAATTAGAAAATATGTTTTCATATTTCGGCTTCTCATCGTGTAGGTACAGCAAAAGTTCCGCTTTAACTGAGAAAGTTTTTCAAGACGTTGCCCCTCGAAAGCCATCTTACTTTGGTGTGATTAAGAAGATTTTCGTATAGAGAATCCATGTATTCACAAATTTTTCATAAAATACGAGTCTGCAGTAGCCTTTCCCTTGATGGAATTTATCACCTTTTTTTAATTAACGTATGGGTTGACAATGCGTCATGCTTATAATAGGTACTGTAGTGCGCTTGCACTATATTTATCTGGTCGCCTTGCTTGGGGTTGTTATGTTTTTGTTCTTGTTTGGGTAGTTACGAGTTTTCCATTAAATAAACAACACGTTCTCCTAAACCTTGTTTTTATCTTTGTATTAGAGTCTGGAACTCAACCCAGATAACAATATTTTGGTGACCCCGACGTCCAACCCGACGTTACAAAAGGATATCTTCGACGATTGCCCTTTACCCGACGCTTCGGAAGACAACTACTTTCAGCGGCTACAAGGAATTCCGCCATTGCCTTTCAGTGTTTTTGCCAGCCGTTGTGTGAGACTGCTCAAGCGACAATCGCTGGATTTTCACGCAGATAAGTTGTCCCACTTTCTAATATTTCGTATTTTTGTAGCAATTCTGTCATTATGTCATTGCCTGAATTCGACAATGACATTCGTATGTATTTCACTACCCTTGATTGTTATTTTCGCTTACATAATATCAATAATCAAATAGAAAAATTCGATAAACTTATAACTCACTTGTCGGTTGAGGTCAAAGCAAAAGTACGTTCGTGTATTCGAGCTAATCCCTTTGACACCTTAACAGCGCAGTTAATTCAACATATTGCGTAGCCCTCGACAGTAAAAATTTCGATTTTGCTTCATTCATTAAAGTTTAATGGCAACTGTCAAAATTTACTTCAGGAAATATTTAAATTATCGGAAGATTTAAACATGCCAGAATTTATTAGGGAATTATTTATATCTAAATTGTCATTAGATTTAAAGGTTCAAGCATGGAATTCCGCCGCTTTACCATTGAGGGATGTGGCAAATTATCTCGATACACTTTATACACTTTTACATCAGCATACATTAGCTCAAATTAATAATTGCGCTGACAGTACCATTGACAGATCAGTTTCACATACGAATTTTGGGAAAAATGAGTATTCAGGGCCTCCAAAACGCCGCATAATCCTGACTTTAATATCCGCGATCGTTCCGGTTACCAGAGGCCTCCATCACGTTACGAGCGGCATTGGAATCCTCAATTTACTGTCAAAAATAGATTAGATCAGCCATTGCATCTACCATTACAATTTTGGTAATCAAGCAAGAAATTGCAATAGTCCTCCTTGTCCATTTTCAAAAAATTAGGACCCAAGCCACAGACTTGTGCCACTGTTGCTTCATAAATTTCAAACTCTTTTAACTGTCCAAGATACTACTGGTATAAGTAGAGAAAGAACGTGAGTTCTGGAGCCTCCAGAGGTCACCCCGAGGTCACTGGTATAGTTGTTTTAGTTGACACAGGTTCTTCATTTAGTTTATTGCCACTCTAATTTAAAAATTCGATTTTTCGTCGAACTCTCATTTCACCGTTAGCCGCTAATAACACATTCATACCCACTGCAGGAACTATTCTATTAAATTTAAAATTCGGTTTCTTAAACGACCAAACTGTCTGGAACTCAACCCAGATAACAATAGTACATAAAATAGTTGTATAAATGAAATTATAAATAAGTTTGTAAATAATTGGTATACAACAATGCTTGCAAAAATAGCAAACAGGTATATGAATAAATCTATACAGGGTGTATCAGAAATAGATAAAAATATTATATTAATTTTTCAAAAATCATTAAGTTTATATTTTTGAATTAAAAAATAAAATTAAACGTTGTTTGAGAACTGGTGATGATACATAGAACATGCATTTAACCTGTAGAAGTTTATCACCTAACTGTAAAGTAAATTCAAAGTGGCAAACACGTAAAAACTTGTCCGTCTTGTGATAAATAGAATAGAAATTACTGACCTACCTAATAGTATTGGTTTGTAGCAGGTGATAAGAAAATTTTTTTCACTTCTACCTTACTCTCCTTTGCATAACATATCTTTGAACTCAACTATTTGTTATTATCCTGCGGTATTAAAACAATTTTGGATCAAATTTTGAATTATTATTTGCCCATATCTTAAGGGTTCCGTTGCCAAAGAAATGTTTTTTCTAGGTTGTATATATTATAATCTACCATCGGATTTAATATTTGTACCTATTTCTGATACATATCTATATCTAAATTCCTTATCCATTCAATTGCGTATGGATGACATTGCACAAAGTCTACAGGTCTGGGGTTCTCAGGGTAGGCGCGGCTAAGGCATTCTAAAACGATGTCACGAATAGATTGTCTTTCGCTTCCACAGTCACAGTCGGGGAATTCGACTCATCCCCAAGTATATAGAGAGTTCGCATATTTCCCGTAACTAGGTTGCTTTCATTAAAACTCTGGGTTGGCTATTTCGATATAGTCATTTTCTATTGTTTGTTTCTAACCATGAATTAGTAAATTTGGCGGTTGTACTAAAGTTCTCTGCTGATTCAATCGCTTTTCTAATAGGAGGATGTCGGGACTTAAGCCGTGTTTGTTGCCCTGTAAGACTTAGGATATCTTGATTAACTGGAAGATGGGTTACCCAAATGCATTGTTTTTGATAAACAAAAACAAAAATACAATCGCAATAATCCTCTTCAAATTTAACAAATGACACACATAATTTAAGTTAGTTACCTTAAATGTTGTTACAGTTTGTTATGGTTATTGCAAGCATAAATTTCTACATCGCGCTGTGTATTAGCGTTGATTGAATCAATCAACGGTATTAGCTAACATTTCCATTACATTTTAAATCGATTTGACTATTAGCGCCATCTGTTGTACACAAGCAGAAGCTATTCCTTTATAAAACTAATAACGCAGAAATTAAAAAATATGTTTTATATTGCTAACAAAAAAAGTAATATTTAATTTTCAAACTGTTGTAAGGTTACTTCATGGTTGGAGTAGGTTTAATATAAAAATATTATTTGTAGATGTAGAATCCTTGTCGTTTTAATCGTAAATTGAGGTTTCCATTCTAAGCAAGCCAATAAACGTTAATATTTCTTTTCTCTAGAAAGAATATCTAAGCATTTCTTGATGTGTAAAATTACATTGTAAATCAAAATTTGGAACAAAGAGACCCGCCAGAGGGAAAAGCTGTTCCGCCGAACTTAATTTATTTTTTAAATTAGAATTCTAGAATAATTTGTGAAGAGATCGCGTGTCTCGCTTTAACGGCCGGGGCAATTCATAATCATAACTCTGAATACTGTGATGAGAGAATCACGAAATTGCGCCACCGAATATAAAGCAAATCAGAGAAGACCTAAAACTTACTGCAGAATAGTCTTGCTTGAATGAGCTTCAATTTTGACCCCATTCTTCTAATTCACAATCAAAAATTTTTCGCTCCATAAAATAAAATTTATTTGTAGAAATGCCGATTTACGCTCGAGAGCTGTAATTAAGCCGGATTTCGGATTCATAATTTAGCACGGCGGTGCTCCAACGAGCCGCGCTTGAAAAGTTTGATATACAATAATCAAAATCGGTTATTGAAAACACGTTTCAGGAAAGCTTGCTTGTTTATGCCAGGAAATGTAATTATTTATTACACGAGCCCTTTCAGGGTGTTGTGAATATTACATGGTTTGAATTTTAATTACTTTGCCAGTTTTTGTGGCTGAAATTCAAAGCTTCTTGTATTTATTGCCGTGTTAATTAGCTATCACAGTTTTAACTCGATTAACGCTCTCCTAGTTTATTAACGAATATTATTGAATGCTGCTAACAAAGCCGTTAA
>JABXWE010070224.1:0-11303 GCA_014611495.1 Limonius californicus | reverse complement strand
TAGCATTGAAAAATCTCTACAGCTATGGGTTAGGTTAGAATATATCTATAAAATAGAGCTTTCTCAGTAAGAGTTGTAACAAAAAATAGCATTGAAAAATCCCTACAGTTACGGGTTAGGCTAGAATATATCTATAAAATAGAGGTTTCTCTGTAAGAGAGTTGTAACGAAAAATAGCATTGTAAAATCCCTACAGTTACGGGTTAGGTTAAAATATATCTATAAAATAGAGCTTTCTCAGTAATAGAGTTGTAACGAAAAACAGCATTGAAAAATCGCTACAGTTACGGGTTAGGTTAGAATATATCTATAAAATAGAGATTTCTCAGTAAGAGAGTTGTAACGAAAAATAGCATTGAAAAGTCGCTACAGTTACGAGTTAGGTTAGAATATATCTATAAAATAGAGCTTTCTCATTAAGAGAGTTGTAACGAAAAATAGCATTGAAAAATCGCTACAGTTACGGGTTAGGTTAGAATATATCTATAAAATAGAGCTTTCTCTGTAACCCGGTTGTAACGAAAAATAGCATTGAAAAATCCCCACAGTTACGGATTAGGACTAGGTTAGAATATATCTATAAAAGTAGAGCTTTATCTGTTTTATATTTTTAACGGGTCTGTTTCGTTGCACACTATATCCTTACAACTAAAATTTTCATCAAGGCTACACTACAATGTGAGTTTACATTCTAGAGAGATCATTTCAGAAAAATAATGTATTATTCATTAAGATTAGAATAACTATAGCAATAGAACTCTATTTTTTTTACTGTAATACTATAAATACAAATAAAATTAGCTGTTTCTTCCAAACAACCTGAAGAGTAAACTTTATTTTTAGAAGATCTTCATACAGTTCTCTTCATCACTAACTACTTCACTTGCTGCGTAACAAACATTAAATTCTTCATGATAATTTGAACTTAAAAAATTGAATTGTCGTCTTCTTCTTTCTATTCTGAAATTAAATATCGGTTTGTTAGGAATAGAGATTTCTTCTCAGGGTGCTTATTTTTATATCGAGTTTTTGTCCACTGTTTCCTTTGCTGCTTCTGCTGCTGCGTCTTATATTGCTGTGCAACAAAAACAGGTTTCATCAAGCCAATTTTTTGAAATGTGATGTCTTTTTCTAAAATAAAAGTAATAAAGTTTTCATCATCGCAAGTTCCTTCTTCTATTGCTTCTTTTTCTGCTGCTTCTTTTTCTGCTGCTTCTTTTTCCGCTGCTTCTTTTTCTGCAGCTTCTTCGTCTTCTGTTCCTGTTTAACAAACAACGGTTTCTTCAAGCCAGTTTTTTAAATGTGAATTCTCTTCGTCTGTTGCTTCTTTTTCTGCTGCTGCTTTTGTTGTTGCTTCTCTGAAATTAAATATCGGTTTTTTATTTTAATCTTTTTTTTACATTTTCTATTGCTGCGCAACAAATATCGGTTTCTTCAAAGCATGTTTTTGAAATGTGAATTCTCTTCGTCTGTTGCTTCTTTTTCTGCTGCTGCTTTTGTTGTTGCTTCTCTGGAATTAAACATCGGTTTTTTATTTTAGTCGACAAATAGAGTTTTCTTCATCGCAGTTGCTTCTTCTGTTGCTTCTTTCTGCTGATTCTTTTGCTGCTTTTGCTTCATCTTCTGTTTTGTAACCAACTTCAGTTTCTTCAATCTAAGTTTTTAATAGGTAGCAATTGCCTTCAAAAAGATACTTCTCTGAAATTAAAAACCGGTTGTTTATTGTGATATTTTTCCTTCATAGCAGGTTGCTTCTAGTGTTGTTGCTACTTTGATTGCTTCTTCTTATGTTGCTTCTTCTTCTTTTATTGATCTTTCTTCTTCTGTTGATCTTTCTTCTGTTGCTTCTTCTTCTATTACTGTGCTACAAACATTGGTTTCTTCAAGTAGTTTTTTTGAAATATTAAACTATCTTTAAATGGATACTTTTTTGAAATTGAAGTCCACTTTTCAACTTGGTACATATATTGAAAAAAATTGATTTATTTTATACGTTTTCCGTTGCCCTATAATTGAAATTTGTTTCTACATAGTTTGAGCTTGTATTTATAAAAGCAATAAAGAGAGCAATGTAAAGAGAATAGAGCTTTACATTCCAAATCATTTCCATTTCTTTTACACATTACGTTTTTCTGTAAAACAGTTTTGCAACATATTAACCCAAATGATAGGCCCTGTTTTACCCCAGAAGAAAAATTCTCTAAAACTAGTAAACATCTTTACAAAATACAGCCATCTATTATTCTTTGGGGAAGGCCACGGGGATTTTTTTACACGTTTAGGACATTTTGGCGTATTGATTGTAAATGAGAAAATGAACTAAAACTCTTTAGGGTTCAAGGGTTGAAGGGGGTTATGTCTCAAGCACCCCTCGCTCTATGGAAATAGAGCTATCTAGCTTTTGTTGTTGGTCTCGCCTGCATTATATATATTTTAAACGCGTCTCTACATTTTAAAACAATTTAATTTTTTGACATCTTTACATATGAGACTTCTTTTAATCATGTTAAAGTAACATTAAATGTGTTGGCAACAGTTACACTCTATAAGTAATCCCCAACGGCGACGTTGCCGCCTTTCATCTCAATGACAAAACAAATTCGTCTTATTATATCCCGTAAATTTATTCAAATTTTTATGATTTATTTATTGCTTTCGTTGAAACGTTTTCTCTCGACAGTGAATGTAGCTACATCCGCTGTCTGGCATTTACGTACTTCTATTATTTGAAGTTACTAATCCGGAAATTGAGATTGAAAGACAGACCGGGCCTTAGCAATAAAAAAAAATAAGCGGCAATTTCGCCAATAACTATTTATTGGCTTCCAAGGTAGTTGTCATCGGATGCATAATTCGTTTCATCGATAAAAACTTTATTGGCGAAATTATTGGATATTAATTTACTCCAGCGGAGCACGTCCGGAGCTTAATTTGATTTTTCGCTCCAGCATTTAAAACGTACTCGTAAATTCGCCAAATCATAGTTAAGGCCGACTTAATTCGTAAACTCCAAGAGCAAATAGTCGCGTGTTTATTTTTCTAATTCGAATTCTAGCACAAACAAAGTAAAATAATAAGCATGTCTGTAAATATAATTTCTGGATTTGAAATTGAAATAATAAAAAACTAAAAACACTTGTGCAAACAAAACGCCGGCCGGAATTAAACGAAATTTCGGCTCTAAGCAACCGGCTGTAGGGATCATAATTGCCGGGGAACCTATACGTAATTCTGACCCTTTCAAAAAACATCTGGACTCTTATGTTGTTCCACAAGTACTCGTCTGTATAACGTCACAAAAATGGAAAGATACGCCTTTGTAATAATCACGTACGTTAATGAAATACCAAAACGATTTTTATGAAAATTCGCAGGAGTACTTCGAAGAAAACCGTTGGATTTTATTTGCCAGATAAACCGTAAAACAAAATTTAAACTTAGAAAATATTAAAATGGTTTCCTAGGGCAGTCACAGAGGAGTCAGCAATAGAATCGCTCAAGTGGCAACCGCTTTATATATATAAAGTCAATACCTACCCTTGTTCTTTGACTTAAGTAATACGGTGTATTTATGATTTTCAATTGTAAATATTGTACGTAAGGGGGAAATTGTTCCATTTTCCATTTTTATATACATAGCAAAACTGCAGTACTTCGGAAAAGTTATATAAATAAATTTTAACAGAAAATCACAGGAAAATGAAAAGGTATCGAGCATTCAATATAATAGCCCTGCTAATCTTACTCATATAAAATCAATAATTAATACAATATATATACTAATAGTTGTATTATAACACTTTGAGTTTTTTCTAGTTTTTTTTCTATTTGCCTAAGCCAGAAATATAGATGTATGTAGTTCCAGAAACAAAGTTAGAACAGCCAATAGTCGTAGAGTATTAGACAATTTAAGTAGTGATAGCTACTTAGTATTAGCATCTTGCCAATCTGTTCAAATATAAAATCTATAATCTTAATTATGACTTTGTAGCCTATACATTAATATAGTTAGGAGGAAGAAGATTTTAATTTATTGTTTTTTGTAATAGATAAACCGAAAATTGATTATTTATATACTAAAACTATAAATATTTTCTTAAAATTTGTATTACTTACATAACATTTAGTTTTAATTATTACCAATCTTAGATGAAAAAGCTTTTGTTGTTTGTACAGTAGCCAAATACAGAAAACTTTGTTACAAAGAAAAAGCTAGAATGGTAAATAAACCATAGAAGCTGAAAATGGCAGCCATTTAAGTGGCAACTCTTAAATAAAAGCCATTCTATTTACGTATAAACTCCATAACCTCAATCTTTAACTTGGTCAGATCTAGTGGAGTTAGTATGACTTAACACCCTGTAGATTATGTTTAAAAGGAAAAACACTAATACCGATAGTTGGGAAACACTTTTAACAATAACGTTTTCACAGAAAAGGCATCGAGCATTTAATATAATAGTCCTGCCAATTCCACACAACAATATGTACAGGGTGATAAAGAATTGCAGGGACAAACTTCTAGGCTTTAAAATATACATGCAACCAAACATTTTTTGTTAATAAATGTATTTTCAAAAGTGTTTCCTTTTAGGGATAGAGCTTCTTAAAGATTGTTTAAGAAGCGCCTAAATGTAGGCAACCCAATTTACTACCTACTATTTGTTTCCATAACGACGGAAATTAATACAGGATCAATAAAGCCCCGTTTTCCACTTTTCTAATTTATCCTGTATTAATTTCTATCGTTATGGAAACAAATAGTAGGTAGTAAAATGAGTTGGATCCATTTAGGCGCTTCTTAAACAATCTTTGAGAAGCTCTATCCCCGAAAGGAAACACTTTTGACCATACATTTATTAACAAAAAATTATTATTTCCATGTATACTTTAAGCCCTAGAAGTTGGTCCCTGCAATTCATTAACACCCTGTATACCTTATATTTATATTTTACTAAAATATGTATTATACAACTATCACTACTAAATCCCAAATTTGTTTTTTATATACACATCAAAACTTCCAATCTTAGCTAAAAGTCTTGCATACTTTTTTATTTTTCGTTTGTTTGTCCGTAAATCAGAGACAGGTTGAGCCACTAAAATTGTAGCCCCTGGCAACACTGCAACCCAACATACTTATGCCGTAACAACTCTAATGAATATTGCTAGTAGTATATGTAATTAAATTTAGTTTAAGGTTTCATTTGCTCCATAAACAGTAATTTTATTTAATTAATCTTACATACAAACGCTCACAAAATAAAATTTTATAATATTAAATAATTGTTTTAATAATTATTAATAATTATGTCCTCATAATTTCAATCATATTAATAGTATTGTTACATCAATTTAACCACTTTATTTTTCGTTTGTTTGTTCGTAAACAAAAAAAATAAATATACAGGCTGAGCCACTAAAATTGTAGCCCCTGGCAACACTGCAACCCGACATATTTATGCCATAACAACTCTAATAAATATTGCTAGTAGTATATGTAATTAAATTTAGTGTAAGGTTTGATTTGCTTAATAAACAGTAATTTTGTTTAATTAACCTTACATACAAAACTTCACAAAATAAAATTTTATAATATTAAATAATTGTTTTACTAATTATTTATAATTATCTCCGCTAATTTTAATCATAGTAATAGTATATTTTCATTAAACTAACCGCATGCCACGTAAATACGTAAAATTTACTTATCATTTGTTGAAAATCAATATTTCCACAACAAAATAATACTAATGGCAGTACTTGGTTAGATGTATGCATGCTGGGTTGCAGTACTATTGTATTCGGCTGACAAGATGGCATGACTAATACGTCCTTCCGAGAAAATTCGCCTACTTTACACCGGAATCCGTGTATCACTATTCTGCTGAAACATTTCTTTCGCTTTGAGAGTATGCTGCACTAAATTATACCAAGAAATAATCCAAAAGTGATAACAACAGCAACATTGAATTTGATTGATTGATTTTATAATTGGTTATGTTTAGTAACCTCGGATATATTAGTAAACGTTTTCAAAGCAGGTAGTAGAGGCTGCAAGTTTACGTTTTCTTGTAACAAGTAAAATCCTCTTACCCAAGTCAGTAGCCGAGGACAATAGCTTGCTGCAAGTTACGTGGCCCACCCTGTATGTACTTCCAACTGAATTCTTCTAAGAGGCAACCATTTTATGTAGATATTGCGCCACTCTATCAAATATAAAGTCAGTTTTCAAAACGCCGAAAAAATAAACGTTTTTAGATTTGACTTTGTATGTCAATCTCTTAAAATAGTTATGAATTGTTTTGTTGTGTTGGTAAAAAGTGATGTAAATTTTGTTGGTATTTAGTGTATTTCCGTCGTACAACTTAAAGAGTTCTAATTAGCAAAAAATTCAAATTTAAGTTTAAAAAAACACTTCTGTTTTTGTGATTGTACGACTGTTATTAAAAATAATATTTGAGTTTAAGCAGCATGACAATCAGTAACCAAAGTTTTGCCTTTGTAAAAGAAAATATAATGTATATTTACAATTTTTAGTGTATCAAATCAGTCTTGGAAGACAGTCCTCTATAAATATATAGGTGATGTTTTTTCGAATATAACTAAAATGTAGATAATAGTTTAGTAGGTAAAAACGTAAATGAACTTGAATGGCAACCATATAATGCAAGGATCTTACCAGTCTGTTCATATAATGTCCAACTTCTTTAAGTGCCACAAAAAAAATGCAAAAGTTTACTATAATTTTGTGCTTATGGCTTCAGTTATTAAGAACAATTAAGAAAAAATAAGGTTTGATTTTTCTTGTATAATGTTTAGTGTGTTCTACATTCGATGGTATTTGGTGTATTTCCGCCTTAAATTTAAACCGTTTTAATTAGCAATACTTGGAAAAAAACAGGTTAGATATTTCCATTTTCGTTTATTAATACCATTTTTTGTGGATTTGGACGTCCAGTAAAAAGTTTGATTAATTAACTTAACGTTTTTATCCACCGAATCATTGATTAGTTGACATTTGACCCTGATAGTAATCAAATTTAATTCGCAAACGAGAAATGGTTTTAAAAATAGATTTTGCTTAAAAACCAAAACCTTTGTATCCCTGGTTTTTATAGTTTAATTTGGGTATTTAGATGATCATCCCTTGAATGGGAGCAGCTCATGCGAAATAATAACTGCAAAATATCACGGTAACTTAACATGTTGAACTAAAAATTCGGTTGATTCCTTTCATTAAAGTTGGGCCCAATGAGCTACAAAATTGCGCCCCCGGAAATTCGACATTATTAAAAAATTCGGTAGTTCAACCCTTTATGCGTTCCCTCAACTACATAAGGGCGCCCCTATCGTGCTCCGCGTACGAGATTACGTATATTTAAAATAGCCCTTATGCTTTAATATAAATACTACTTTAAAGTGGGTTTTTCAACTGCAGTTGCCCAAAATAGTAACAATCGTTTTCGAAACACGCCACGCGGTTGAAGTCGGTGTCCCGCTGTATAAATCCCAAATACATCGGAGCCTTTTATACCAAATATAAAAGGGTTAAAAGATAAATAAAACTAGTTTTTTATATTAAAGAACCCTTCTTTTATGGAATTTTGAAATTCTATACCCTTTTATTTTGGTTCTTTTTGAATGCATGCCACACGTGCAAATTTTCAAAGATCCTCGCCATTCGTTAAGATTTTTTCGGCTTGGGAATGCTTTAATGGATTTCGTACATAAGAACTTCTTTTGTTGGGCTTATACATCACAGCTTAAACTTGTAAAAGGCAGTTAAATATTTAATTTACTGCAGGCCCCAACTTATGCGTTTGGAAAACGGTAGCGTATTCACATCCATTGTCGGTTGAAGTTCATAGCTTTTATGACTTTATTGCTAACATTGTTATGAATAACTAGCTTACGGACAATCACTGTTATCCCTAACATAAGAATAATTCAGTAATTTCGAATGTTCGTGCGACAGAGAATTTTATTATTTAAGCCAGTTTATTTTTACTCATCAATTTCAGTTTATTACATTAACATTTAGTAGCGATGGCAGTGGCATTTACATTTTTTCTGTTTTTTATTACACATAAAACATAAAACGGATGTCTGGTTCGGAATTCATCTTTTTATTTTCAATATGTTTCTAGAATTACTGTTTCCAGCGTTTTTTGATCATAAAGTGCTGTAGGATGCCATACCACATTTTATTTGTGTTTCCAACTTTCTGTCGCTACGAAAATTCCACTTCATTCATTAGCTGGAATGTTTCATATAAAATACTATTTGATGATATTTCCTTTACCATTCTAAAATCATTTTTAGAACCATTGAAAAAAATCAAATTAAAGGAAAAATGTTGAACAAACCATTTTAGGTTTTCGAACAAATAGAAAATAGTTTACTGTTGAAAACCTTGAAAACCTAACTATTGGATTCAAAATAACCAGCCTGCGCCACCTATGGGCTACTTCCATAATTTCAAAGAATAGACATTTCCTACTTCCATTTCTAAAATTCTTTTAGAACTATTTAAATTAAAAACAACTGTTACAAGAAAAATATTACGTATTAGAACAAACACACCATATAAAAAAGCTATTTCATTTACTCCGAGAAGCTTGAAAACATAACTTTTGTGAACTAGCCAGCCTACGCCACCTGCGGGCTACTTCCTCAACTGCAGAGTACAGAAATCGCTTCTACTCCTACGAATATACCTCTGCGCGTTTCTGCTATCTTGTTATTGGAAATTAGGATTGGAGCCCTGCAACATTCTCATCGCATTTTTGTGCGTATTAAATAAATTTCTCTGAATTTCTATCTACTTAATGCAGAAATTTATTTTATTGCAAAGCTCCTTGAGAAAAATACACTTCTACGAGATTAACGGGATCACAATGGAGCGAGTAGAAGGTTTTGAAAATACTTTTGAAATATTTGTTCTCTAGCCCATCTTTTTTTATCTCATCCTGATACCCATCTTCTTCTCAGGGTGCTTTATCTCTGATACCCACAGTGCCTATTTTTGGTTCTAGTGGGCCCTAGGCTCATATACCTTCTCGGGCCCCCTTGTAGGATTAGGAAAGCATTGATAGCGGCACAGGCGAAAAACTTGGTGTCAGAAATAGAACAAAAAACAATAACAATATCAAGGTCAGAAGGCTAAAAAAAATTTAAGTCAATTCAATCTTATACTCCTTAACAAATTCATATTATATTATATAAATGCAATAATAATGGTTGCAGAACGGAGGGGCGGTAGTTGTTCAGATGAACTATTTTTGGCTTCCTCCCCATATACCAGCGGATGCCTACATAGCAAACTCAAAAGGGTAGAAAAGTAAGATCATATACCTATCTACAAAATATCTCATATTTTAAATGTAAACAAACAAATTATAAATTCAATTAAACCTGACAAGGAGGGGGGGGGGTCAGATAAATCCTTTAAACTCCCTTCCATCTTTACACCCATGGGCCATGCGGCAACAAACTCAAAAGGATATAAGAGACATGCTCATAGACCGCAAAATCTCGTACCATATGTTAAATGCAAGCAAATAAAGATACAAGTTACAAATCGAAATGAAATCGGGAGGGGGGGGGGCAGATGAATCTCATTGGACTCCCTTCCATCTTGATGTCCGTGGACGCTTATACGGCACAGTCAGGAGTGTACAAAAATATGATCATAGAACTACAAAATATCTCTTCATATTTAAATTTAAACAAACAAATTATAAATTCAATTAAATCTGACAAGGAAGGGGAGGGGGAGTGTCAGATAAATCCGTTAAACTCCCTTCCATTCTTATACCCGTGGGCCATGGGGTAGCAAATTCAAAAGGGTATAAAAGATATGGTCATAGACCACAAAATCTCATACCATATATTAAATGTAAGCAAATAAAGATACAAATTATAAATCGAAATACAAATCGGATGGAGGGGGGGGGGCAGATCAATCTCATTGGACTCCCTTCATCTTGATGTCTTTGGACGCTTATGTGGTACAGTCAGAAGGGTACAAAAATATGGTCCTGATTCACAAAATCTCGTACCATATGTTAAATATAAGCAAACAAACATACAAATTATAATTTGAAATGAAACCAGCAGCCGCAGCGGGAGGTGGGGGTGGGGGTCAGATGAATCTAATTGAACTCTCTTTGATTTTATATCCTTGGACGCCCATATGGGACGGTCAGAAGGGTACAAAAAATACTGTTTTAAATCTAAAAATCGTTAAATGTAAGCAAACAAAAATACAAATTATAAATTGAAATAAAATCAGCAGTGCAGGGGGGGGGGGGGGGGGGGTGATGAATCTCATTGGGCTCTCTTTTATTTTTATACCCTTGGACGCCTATAGTGTACAGTAGAAGGGTCCAAAAAATACGGTTTTAAATCCAAAAAATCGTTAAATATAAGTAAACAGAAATACAAATTATAAATTAAAATAAATCCAGCAGTGCGGGGGAGGGCGGGTCAGATAAATCTAATTGAACTTTCTTTTATTTTTATATTTTTGGACGCCTATGTGGGACAGTTAGAAGGGTACAAAAAATATGGTTTGAAATCCAAAAAATCGTGAAATATAAGTAAACAGAAATACAAATTATAAATTAAAATAAATCCAGCAGTGCGGGGGAGGGCGGGTCAGATAAATCTAATTGAACTCTCTTTTATTTTTATATTTTTGGACGCCTATGTGGGACAGTTAGAAGGGTCCAAAAAATACGGTTTGAAATCCAAAAAATCGTTAAATATAAGTAAACAGAAATACAAATTATAAATTAAAATAAATCCAGCAGTGCGGGGGGGGGGGGGGCAGAAAATCTAAATTGAACCTCTCTTTTATTTTCTATATCTTTGGACGCCTTATGTGGGACAGTTAGAAGGGTACAAAAAATACGGTTTGAAATCCAAAAAATCATTAAATGTAAACAAACAAAAATACAAATTATAAATTGAAATTAAACCAGCAGTGCGGGGGGGGGGAGGAGACAGATGAATCTCATTGGACTCTCTTGCATCTGTATACCCATTGGCGTCTATATTACAGTAAAAGGGGTCAATATATGGTCTTAAATCCATAGAAACTCATACCGTGTTTTAAATGTAAACAAACAAAAATGCAAATTATCAAATATGATCGAAACCACAAGGTGGGGGAGAGCTAAGTGAATCCCTTTTGATTTCTTTCCATCCATCCCATGGGCAAATATATGATCATAAATCAACCAAACCTCATGTAAATAAAAGCAATTAAAAATTCTAATTATAAAAATGGAATAAAA
>JABXWE010070188.1:0-11135 GCA_014611495.1 Limonius californicus | reverse complement strand
TTGAGAGGGGTCAGCGGCGGCAGTCTACTAGGAGAAGTGTTGCTGGTAGCTAGGCGAATCTTGAATATCTTTGGCGTAATAACTAATTATTAACGTTTGCGAACCTACTAACTGATTGCGATGCGATTATTCTCTAAGCTGAGGCGAGGTGCAAATTTATTGTTACGATTTATGTGATTATATATAAAAATGGGCTGCAGTAGCAATACCTACTTATTATTATATATGGTTTATATCCCGTGAAGCGTCGTATGTATTTATCCAAATGGTTATTGCTTATTATCTACTTATACGTGGTTTAAAAGCATTTTGTCGTATTATGGTTGTTATACAAGATTGGTGTGTCTATGTAAGTAGTTTTTGGAAACAGTAGCATAGTGAATATGGGTTGCTATATGAGTAGATAATGTGTGTGGCATCATTAATCGTTATTCCTCTAGCAATCATTCGGGAGGTAGTCAGTCGGCAGAGGTTACATTGTAAATGTGCCTATGTTGAACTATTAATATTATTATTATGAATGCAACTTTAATGTCAGGATGGCATCGACTGGCTTTTACGCGGGGATGTGGACACTATTGATACTCCCCTTCGCATGTGGGGCTGATGAGGACCCCCCCCCCGAATCCTGTGGATAACAGAGATTGGCTATGGACTTAGTCCTTAGCTTGGATCCTTCTGAATGATTGGTTTACCAAACAATATGCATAATTCTAATCATTACTCTATGGTTACGAATGACTGCGGCCACAGCACCTAGCCGGCAGATGAGCATCCGTATCCTTTTGGAGTTTCAATCCGCGATCAGGGGGTTGGAGGATCCCCGGTGAGTACAACTGCCAAACATTTATTTACAGATCAGTAAGTCTGTGTTTTATTATCTGTTGCATGTCACCTGCGTGTCGCCACCAGTGGATTTGATCATGTCCGCTGTTTGTTTACCCAGGAACTGCATAAATGAAGTGCAGAAGCGCTGCAACCGTATTTAAATTTAAAATTCAGTAGTTTTATTCGCCCTGGCTGAGTTTTAGGTTATGTAAACTACATTTGATAAAAGAGATTTCCGTTTCAATCAATACTAATGCCATCATTGGACTGCGTTCTTCACCTTGTTTGGTACTTTCTTCAAATAAATAAGAAAATAGTCGGCTGGAAACGTAAAATATACAGTTAACGAAAAGTAATTTTATAGGCTTTTCAAAGAATGACTTTCAGATAGACTAATAATACACTGATGTTCGTTATTGTTTACTGTATTATTATAGGTGTTCCCGGGATGAAATAACATCATCCCGGGGCAAGAACCAAATGAAGCTTTGTCTATATTTAACAGTTTGTCAATAAGTGAGCTAATATATCTATAATGTATCTCTAATATTTTACTGATATTTATTATTATTTAGTATGTTTTAGGACGGTTCTCCGGATCACCATCTATATGAATTTACGATTTTAAGAGGGTTGATAGACTATTTTAAACAATAACAATGTTTATATTGAAGGTTTTATATTAATTTTCGGAATTATATGGTTATATATTTTTCTAAGAGGCGACAATACTATGTAAAGTTAATTTTAATGCAATTGTTTTAAATGGAATATTACAAATCACGAGTAGAGTCAACTAGAGTTCCAGTTAATTGAGTGATTTCCAATATATTTTCTGATATTTGTTATTATTTACTTTAGTTTTATGATTCCCTAAATGAAATTATTTAGCAGCTGTAACTGAATAATTCTCTACCAGTAGGATCTTAATACAGATCAGATGTAATGAAATCCTTAATACTAATTGTTTCAGCAACTATCATAGTATTATTAAAAAATAAATACGCCGTGTCCACGATGTACATTATAAAGATTCTTAATACGCGAAGCTACAGACTAACCATAGATGTTTAGTCTATTAAAGTTAGTACGTAAGCTCGGGACGTGTAGCGTTCCACAAATACAATTGTGAAGTGCATAACTCAATTTTCTTTCAATATGAATAAATAGATGAATTTGCGCCTCATGTTGACGGACGAGTACGGTTCGTGCTTCTAGTATTGAGAGAGGCGGAAGGGATGAGAAATTACTATATTGAGCTAAATTAATGGAGCTTTACAAATTCATCAATCATCATCAACAACCTTTCCATCCCACTGCTGGGTATCGGCCTCTTCTCTGCCACGTGTTTCTCCTCAGCGCTAAGGTAGAAACACGGGGGACCTACAGTTTAACGACGAATCCGAACGACATAAATTCCAGAGAAGGTTTTTAGCATTAAGATCCCACGGTTGCAAGCCGAATTGGGAAATTGTGTGTGGTGGGTTGCAGACAAGATTTTTATAAATCTGCATAGTTCTGCTTAGGTTTCGAACCCAAGCCAGAATCGACGTTTTATTCAGAAAGCGAGTGCTCTACCAACTGAGCTACCACCACACACTTTACAAATTAATCAGCAAAAATCCAAGATTTTACATGCCATTGCTTCTTAGATATGTGTTTCTATTATTAAATCTAGACCGAATATTTTAGTGTATTAATATGTTGATAGACTAAATACATAACTCCTGAAGAGAAATTTATTTGTTTATTAGCGGATCATGTGCTCAATACCTTCTCTTTGTTCTTTCTGTAGGTGGTTATGCTTCTTTGGCACGTGAAATATTGCCACAAGACTCGCGTAAGCGTAGGGAAATTTCTCTTCTAACCTTGATATCTCGTTTTATAGATATTTCTTTGTTCGTCAGATCTTTGGATCAGCGTGTTGCCGATGGAAATATCTAAGGAGTAGCATTTATCAAACGCAATTCCATACTGAAAAGCAGACCTCGGGAAGAAGTAGACCGCTATAAATTGTGAATTTTCGACGTAAGTTAGAATGATGTATCAAGAGATGTGAAAATAATTTAATTTTCAAGCGATAATACTACATAATTAAATTATCATACATATCGGACTTGCAACTGCAAGCAAAAAGTTTAGAAAATGATATTTTTCTTTGTTGTATGAATACCTAATTATTGTTCCTGACTGCACGCGGCGGTTGGGTAACAAGAAACTAATTTTTACTTTCAAAATCAGGGAAAATCTACCCGAATTGTTGGTAGATGTAGAACTCAATGTACAACAAAAACCGGACATGCTGTTTGTCGTGATCACCACAGTTGGAGTTTTAGAAATTACTTTAATAATGTGTTTGGAGTAAATTGGATTGAAAAAGGAGCTGTGGATACATGCGCACCAAGAAGTTGCGATAATTATTGTTATCAACTATACGCGGCGGTTGGTTAACAAGGAAATAATTTTTATCTTACAAATCATGGAAACCTACTCGGGTTGTTGGTATATGTCGAACTTAATATACGACAAAAACTTTGATACAATTGTCATGGGTGCATTGTTCAATACAGTTGGATTGTTAGGAATTACTTTAATAATGTGTTTGAGTAAATTGGATTGAAAGAGGAGCTGTGGATCCATGGGCACCAAGAAGTTGCGATAATTATTGTTATCAACTATACGCGGCGGTTGGTTAACAAGGAAATCATTTTTATCTTACAAATCATGGAAGCCTACTCGGGTTGTTGGTATATGTCGAACTTAATATACGACAAAAACTTTGATACAATTGTCATGGGTGCATTGCTCAATACAGTTGGATTGTTAGGAATTACTTTAATAATGTGTTTGGAGTAAATTGGATTGAAAGAGGAGCTGTGGATCCATGGGCACCAAGAAGTTGCGATAATTATTGTTATCAACTATACGCGGCGGTTGGTTAACAAGGAAATCATTTTTATCTTACAAATCATGGAAGCCTACTCGGGTTGTTGGTATATGTCGAACTTAATATACGACAAAAACTTTGATACAATTGTCATGGGTGCATTGTTCAATACAGTTGGATTGTTAGGAATTACTTTAATAATGTGTTTGGAGTAAATTGGATTGAAAGAGGAGCTGTGGATCCATGGGCACCAAGAAGATGCGTTATTATGTTATAGGAACTATAGCGCGCGGTTGGTTACAGGAATCAGTTTTTATCTTACAATCATGAGAAGCGCTACGTCGGTTGTTGGTATATGTCGAACTTAATATACGACAAAAACTTTGATACAATTGTCATGGGTGCATTGTTCAATACAGTTGGATTGTTAGGAATTACTTTAATAATGTGTTTGGAGTAAATTGGATTGAAAGAGGAGCTGTGGATCCATGGGCACCAAGAAGATGCGATAATTATTGTTATCAACTATACGCGGCGGTTGGTTAACAAGGAAATCATTTTTATCTTACAAATCATGGAAGCCTACTCGGGTTGTTGGTATATGTCGAACTTAATATACGACAAAAACTGTGATACAATTATCATGGATGCATTGTTCAATACAGTTAGATTGTTAAGAATTACTTTAATAATTTGTTTGGAGTAAATTGTATTGGAAGATGAGCTGTGCATACACAAGAGCTTGCTTGAGGCGAAAGAAGTAAATATATTTTTTGTTATTTTTCGCTTGTTTAGTATTTACTATAGTACGGTTGTACTAGTAAAACTGTTAATTACTACAGCAAAAGGTTGCCTCAACCACTTTCAAAGAAGCACAACTTAGCTGGTCCAATCTGTATTAATATATTCAAGATTTATTGTTTTATATCGTTGTAGCAACAAAATTTCTTGCTGGTTCTATGTCATCTTTGACAAAGCAACTATCGCGTCAAAATTTAGAACAGATTTTCAAAATTTTCCAAAACTGATTAACGTTGTAAGAGAAATATAGGTGCGGTTATCATAATTTTTCCTGTGACGTTAACAGCGCTGTTATTACAGTTTTAAAAATGCTTGTGTCTTTTCATAAGTGAAACTGTAACGTATAACTAGTTGAACCCGTAGGCTCCGTTCGAGGTTTGCTTTAATAGTTTCTTGAAGGCTGCAATAAATTAAGCAGTGCGAGATCTATACTCTACAATATACTGTTTCTTTGCTTAATAAAGAATGTGTAGGATTGTGGTTTTATGCATTTCCATGAGCGTTCATTTTTCTGCTGGTACTCCCTGTTTGTACATTTGTTAGTTTGTTGATTAATTTTAAATACGTAATTGAATATAGGATTGTATGAAATAATATTTAAAGAGATTTGCCGGTCATTTACGTTCAAAAAGTACATAAATATTTAAAAAATGAATATTTATCAACACCTTTTAGTACAATTGGTTTGTAAGAAGGAATTTTTCGTTTAACTTTTCAAATTAAAATAATTCAGCTTTCGGCATTTTTTAAATGTTGTAGATATCAAACTGTCTATTTCACACTTATCGTGTTCCATTCAGAAACTGCCCTAATGGCGTAATTTAACTTTTGAGAGCACATTTCATAAAATCGCTGTATTCCCAGAACAGTAAATTTTAAACTTTCTCACTTTGAAACCGCCTGGGATGTTTGCCGCGAGATATCCTTAATTTACTGCTTTAATACTAAAACAATTACTGACATCTGAACCTCTTTCAATTTTAACCCCTATCAAGAGTATTATTATTATTATTATATGTATTAAACATAATTCATTTTTCTGTCTGCGTAGGAAAAGTCTCCAAAAAGTATGTAGAATTATTTCGTAGTCCTTTATGTAGTAGGATAAGCAGCATCGTAATAATAGAATAGTAGTGCATTGTCATGTTGCAGTGAATATATCGCTTTAATGTCAAGCTAC
The DNA here is from genome assembly GCA_014611495.1 of Limonius californicus. Classification (NCBI taxonomy): domain Eukaryota; kingdom Metazoa; phylum Arthropoda; class Insecta; order Coleoptera; family Elateridae; genus Limonius; species Limonius californicus. The sequence continues at coordinate 5,439 of JABXWE010070188.1, read as the reverse complement.
GTTGGGTTACAATTGCAGTATTTTGAACGCTGCAGAAGCTGGCAGAGAGCCAGGTCGGATTGTATACAGTTCAAATGCTGGTGCAGAATTTCGGCAAACAGAAGATACGCGATGCGAATGCATGAGTACGGGTAGCTTGATATATGGCCGGGGGGGGGTTATAGTTTGTTTACCCTATTAAAAACTCGCAGAAATGTTTGAATAATACAATCAATACTGAAAACAAGCAAATATTTATTTCGCACAGAATATAACACCTTTGCAGCTGAAGTAAGGCGCTACTAGTTGAAGTGTGGGCTACGCTCTACGCTATCTATGGTAAGTTCTTCTAAAAATGATTTCATTGTTTTTTTTTGTATAATAGCTATGTCTAGAGATTACGATAGATTAATAAAATAGTGTGTATGGCCAGCAAATATATGAATTTTATGTCAAGATAGGTGGGTTATAGTTGTAGTGTTTTGAGCGTTGCAAAACTTGAAATATGGCTGAAAAGGCTGTTCTAGTATATTTACTGTATTAACAACTGAAGGCAATGTTTGAGTAATAAAACCAATACTGAAAATAACCAAATATTTATTTCACGCAGAATATAACATCCTTCTAGCTGCAGTCAAGCGCTGCTAATTGAACGTGTGGGCTACGCTCTATGCTATCTATGGTAATATTCTTTACAAAATCATTTTACTTTTCTTTTTTGTGTAATAACTATGCCTGGAGAGTAGGATAGATTAATAAATTCGTCTGAAATAAAGTGTATTAGGTTGCAACAAATATATGCCTTTTTATGTTTAGATAGGTGGTTTGCAGTTGCAGTGTTTTGAACGTTGTAGAACTTCAGATATGGGTGGGGGCAGTTATAGTTTGTTTACTGTCTTAGCAACTTAAGGCAATGTTTGAATAATAAAATCAATACTAGAAATAGACAAATATTAATTATTTTACGCAAAATATAACATCTTTGTAACTGCAGAAATCGTTGCTAGTTGAACGTGTGGGCTACGGTCTATGCTATCCATGGTAATATTCTTTAGAAAATTATTTTAGTTTTCTTTATTGTGTAATAACTATGTCTGGAGAGTAGGATAGATTAATAAATTCGTCTGAAATAAAGTGTATTAGGTTGCAACAAATATATGGCTTTTTATGCTTAGATATGTGGTTTGTAGTTGCAGTATTTTGAACTTCGCAGAACTTCAGATATAGGTGGGGGCGGTTATAGTTTGTTTACTGTATTACCAATTTAGGGCAATGTTTGAGTAATAAAATCAATGCTGAAAATAAACAAAAATATTTATTTCACGCAGAATCTTTCTTACTGTAGTAAAGCGGTGCTAGTTGAACGTGTGGGCTACGCTCTATGCTTTCTATGATAGGTACTTTAAAAAAATATTCTATTGTCCTTTATGTAGTGACTATGTCTGGAGAGTAGGATAGATTAATAAACTTGCCTGAAATAATGCGTTCTCTCAGGCTGCTGCAAATATATGGCTTCTTATGTCTAGATAGGTTGTATTTGCAGTATTTTGAACGTTGCAGAACGTGAAATATGGCTGGAGGAAGCTGTTATAGTATGTTTACTGTATTAACAACTTAAGGCAATGTTTGAGTAATAAAATCAGTACTGAAAATAAACAAATATTTATTTAACGCAGAATATAACATTCTTGTAGCTGCAGTAAGGCGCTAGTAGGTGAACATTATGCAACGCTCTATGCTATCTACTATAAGTTGTTTAAAAAAATTATTTTATTGTACTTTATATAATAACTATGCTTGGATCGTAGGATAGATTAATAAATTCGTCTGAATTAATGTGTACTGTCAGGTTGCAACAAATATATAGCTCCTATGTCTAGATGGATGGGTTATACATGCAGTATTTTGATCGTTGCAGAAATTTAGATATGGGTGTTGTTTGTTATAGTTTGTTTACTGTATTAATAGCTAGGGTAATGATTGATTAATAAAATCAACCCTGAAAACAGGCAAATATGTACTTCGCACAGAATACAACATTTTTGGTGCTAAAGTAAGCCGCTACTAGTTGAACGTGTGGGCTACCCTCTACGCTTTCTATGGTAAGTTCTTTTAGAAAATAATGTTGTTGTTTCTTTTTGTATAAAAACTATGTCTGGAGAGTAGGAAGTTTCCTAAATTCGTCTAAAACACCGTAATTATAATGAAAAATAAAAGCCATAGTTATATTGTCACATTGCAGCAAATATACAGCTTCTATGTCCAGATAGGTGGGTGAAAGTTGCAGCATTTTAAACGTTGCAGAAGTTAGCAGGGAGGCAGGGTCAGATTGTATAAATATAGTTAAAATGCTTGCCGGATTTCGGTAAACAGGAGACACGCAATGCTAATATATGGGTACGAAGTAGTTTCAAATATGGCTGGGGAGGCTGCTATAGTTTGTTTACCGTATACCTAGGGGTATATTTGAGCAATTGAATCAATACTGAAAACAAGGAAATATTTATTTCGCACAGAATATAACATATTAGCAGCTGAAGTAAAGACTCTACTAGTTGAACGAGTGGGCTACAATCTACGCTGTGTATGATAACTGCCTTCAGAAAATAATAAATACATCCAGCACTAGCTGAATACAAACACATGGGCGTCGACAGGTAAGGATCTGATGGTCTATCCGTTAGAAAGGTTGTATATCGTTATTCACTTTCTTAATAAGCATATAATTATCTATCTTAATGAATTACTTTTACCCATAAGAAAATGTTGTTTTGAATAATAGATCGTAGTAGATTGTTACCAATAATACAAACATACAGCGTGTAACCAAATGGTCTTTCTTTCTATGGCCCTACATCCGTTGATATTGAATATTGTTTAGTATTTCTATGGAGCGAGTAGTCCCCGAATTAATTGACTTTTTCTGATAGCAGGTTCTGTTCTGTACCTTCATGTAATTTAGTTTAGTCTTAGATAAATAGTGCATCTACAAATATGTATGTGTATTACTTGAAACGTTATATTTACTTACACAAGCTTCTCATATATGGAATACACTGACTTGATTTAAAAGGTTGTTTAGTATATTGATATTCTGCGCCTATTTTTGATGTTCTTCAAATATTAAACAAAACAGCCCGTGTTATTAAGCAATAAAGTTATTAAAATTGGACAAGCTAACATAGTTATTAGTTTTCGAAAGACAGGATAGTAACTTTATTGCCAAATTCAATTTAATTTTTTAAATTAAATAATTAAAATGGAAGGAAGTACAAAACTTTTTACACAATTTGTTATTGAGGAAATGGTAAATTCTACAAGCACTTAAATTTAGTGCCTCTGCACGACCTGTCTTGATTTTATAAATATTGCTTAGTCTAAGTATAGTTCATATCTCCGGGAAACCCTGTATATGGAATTCGCTACTTGAATGTAGCACTTTATTCCATTTCCATCCATTTGAGGAAAGGAAAACTCTTTTGGGCGTATGCTGAGTACCACTCTATAGCGCGATATGAGAGCGTGCGAAACTTTTCAAGTAAACTACGAGATACTCCTATATTTTATTCTGTTGGTGGCAAATGCACGATTGTTCTGCAGTAATTGAGAGGAAACATAACCTAATTTTCTTTGTAAATATGTTTGACTTTTAATTTAGGTGATTTTGTATTTTACAACATGAAGTATTTTAGTTTGATTGAACTTTCGACTGCTTGTAAAATACGTACTGTAAAATTTCGTAACCGCCGAAATGGCAAAACGGTTGAATCTAAGCTTTAGGAATATAATTTCCTTGATGTAACGTGTTTTGCTTATAAATATATAGTAAATATATCTATGTAAATTGAAATACATTTCACAAACCATATGTGTGCATCTCAAAGGGCATACAAATGCGGACTTTAGAAGATTTCATACATTCATGTATATTTCTGAAATCTTAAGTTATAAGACATGTTGTACGCGTTAAATAATTGTTTTTGGTAGAAACTTAGTCTGCTGCTACTTGAAATCTTGGAAGAGATGTTTGAAACCTATAAAACAGTTGCTTCAGAAAATATACAGAGGTTAATTTTGAAAATTTAAGGATTAATTCTATTTTAATTATAAATTCATTTAAAATAATTTTCGACATTTATGTATTTTACAAATAAAACTATATTGAACATATATTCTTTGAGGCTTTCGCGGTTTCTCGAACTGTTAATATTACAATTTACTTTCGGCTTAGACCGCGTCGTCATTTGGGAACTACACCCAGCGTTATCAGGTAAGGACCGACCTATAGCTTGTCTGCCTTTACAAGCATTTGCTCTAGAAGTTTGAGCCATATTTGTTCGTAGGCCCTGCCTGCCAAAACAAATATGACTCAGACTTCTAGAGCAAATGCTTGTAAAGGCAGACAAGCTACAGGTCGGTCCTTATCTGATAATGCTGGGTGAAGTTCCCAAATGATGACGCGGTCTAAGCCGAAAGTAAATTGTAATATTGACAGTAAATTGAACATGTTCACGGTGATCATCGTCATCATCAATAGCCTGTTTGTCCTACGACTGGACACTGACCCCTTTTCTGTTAATTGCTTTTCCTCAGCCCCGAGGTAGAAACACAGGGGACTTACAGTTTAACATCGAATCCTTACAACAGAAATTCTACAGAAAGTATTTGGCTTTCGGTTGTCAACCGAATTGGGAAATTCTGTATTGTGGGTTGCAGCTAGCTCTTCGGTCGAACATCTCAACTTTCATTGGTAAATGAACAACTATTATACAAGGTTATACTAAAGCCACAAGATTTATATACGCTGCGTGGTAATGTTGGAGTATCGAAGCTTTTCTAATGAAAACTTAAAGTTATTAAAAGTTTTTTAAATAAGGTATTAAAGCTACATTATAATTAGATTTAATTATAAATTCTTGTTTATCTTGTTTTCCATTTGTCGCACAATAATTGTCATCCAATTCTGTTATTTCTACTGTATTGATTTTCTAAATTTTTAGGATAACAGTTACAGCAGTTTTGTATAGTTTTTTAAACTTACCATTTAATCCGAACATGAGTATGCAAAGTGTACAATGTACAGAAAATATACAAAGTATACAAAGTGTACATAGTATATATATCATGCAGAGTATGTAACGTGAACAAAGTATACAAAATATACAAAGTGTTCAAAATATACGAAGTAGACAAAGTGCACAATGTATAAAAATTATACAAACTATGCAAAATAATGCAACGTATACAAAGTATATAAGGTGTACAAAGTGTGCAAAGTGTATAAAGTGTACAGAATATATAAAATATAGAATGTATACAAAGTATATAAAATATAAATTGTATGTAAAATATACAAAGTAAACAATGTATACAAAGTATTTAAATTTCAAACTATGACAAGTAGGCAATTTATCAAAGTATACAAAGTGTAGAAAGTACGCAAAGTAAATAAAGTTTGTA
>JABXWE010070161.1:0-17976 GCA_014611495.1 Limonius californicus | reverse complement strand
AAGTGAGTCCGATGCAAATGTATATATTTTGGAAGTGACATGATACACTTTATATATATATATATATATATATATACATATATATTGTGATGAATTTTGACTCGCTAGCTCGTTCGATGTCAATTTTAAAGGATACTCGTACATTTTTATGATGTCTTAGAATTCGGTTTCTTTGTGGTAAATAATAAAGGGCAGACCAAAACGCAGATAACTCTTGCTGCCAAACTCGTATTTTGATATAACGCTATGACTAAAAGAATTATTGTTAAATATTCTTATTTAAAAGTTTAAATATCTAAAGAAATACCTATAGAAGATTCAATAAAATGCTTCGAGCTTAATTTTAAGATTAGCTCTGATATTTATGAAGTCACGAAGGAATTTACTGCATTATCGGAACAATTAGTGGAAATGTGTTTTGGACTATTGTGATGTAAAAAGTGTGTGTTTGAGGTTAATTTAGAATTTGTATAAAGTGTTTATTAAGTTAATACATGTTTGGACAATGACGCCGAGAAATTATGAACATTTTAAAATATTATTATTTACCTGTCAAAATTAGAATTTCAATCTGTATTTAGATCCAAGTATCCTTTGATAATTTATATGTAATTTTGGCATCGTAGTTATGGAGATTTTGTCCGTTGTTATGGAGTTTTGTTGACAAAACAATGTATGAGAGCTTTTTTGTAAATTCATCAGAGTGCACGCATTTCCTTTGCTCCAATTTAAAATAAATTTATCTTTCTTACAGTTCTCCCTTACTTAATTAATTAAATATTTATAACAATATAGGGACAAACTTCTAGGGCTTAAAGTATAAATGAAAACAGACATTTTATGTTAACAAATGTATGGTCAAAAGGGTTTCCTTTTCTTTAAGAAGCGCCTAAATGTAGGCAACTCAATTTACTACCTACTATTTGTTTCCATAACGACGGATATTAATACAGGATAAATTTATTTATTATCCGTTAGGCTTATTTCACGCTAGAGTTAAAAATGTTAATAACGGCATGGTATTCCAAATGGCTATTCTTTATTATGTTGGCACTGAACTTCAATTATGATAGGATAACTACGAGACTATGAGGCCGCCTGGGATGAAGCTGCTCAGTATTGCTACGGAGACATATTCCATTCTGCAGAAGGTAGTTGGAAACTATAGTGGTCCACCTTATATGCCGGGTAGATAACTTGTGTAGTGTCCTTGTACATATCTTTCATCTCCACATACTGTACTTATTATTTCCTTAAAATAAGTTGACATACAAATTGTGGAGTGGAGCCTACGAGTTCAGCTAGATATTATTAATTATCTTGTTATAAACCTTCCGGCAGATATATAATAATAGAATTTACCACTTATTTTGTCTTCAGCTATAGAAGAAAAGAATTGGATTGTGTAAATATTTTACGATTTGTTAAAATTACCTTTGGTTTATTGTAAGTATCTTAAAAAAAGAATATTGCGGATTCATATATAGTCCAAATGACCAGAAACGGCTAGATCTTGCGAGTTTTACAAGTACTTTTTTAGACAAAATCTTTTCAGGCCATCAGTGGTGATTTGATAAACTCCTTTTATTTGACCGGCCATGCCCGTGTATTTTTAGTTTTTCTCATTGTAAAGTTAAATTCAAGCTCCGAATTCTTCTTTTTATGTACATAATGTCCGTAATTCGGTAGTCGTAAACTAAAAAATTCGAAATTAATGACCTGGCACATCAATTAGTAGAGGTATAATTTATATAATTAGGCTATTATTTATCTTACAGATAAGGTCGTTCATTAACATTATATGTTTTTATAGCTTCCAAATTTTTCTGTAGTAATTTTGACATAATTGCTCTTATTGCCATTGTATTAACAAAGGGATACGCACTGTTCTATTTAATATATAAATAAATTTTAGAAACATTTAGAAGTTTACGATGCGAAAAACTAAGAGCTTGCATCCGCAATTTAAGTAGAATGGCAAAATTGATATTTGTTGGGATTTTATTATTGCTTGTACTATTAAAAATCCATTTTTATGGTTTATTAATTATAATAAGCCTACTGGGATGTCAAACCTTATTTCAGTTCGGCAAGCTCATTGTTGATTCAGCCTTTTATGGGTTGTTTATTTAGGACATGAATTTAAATTTTTTCCGGTATTACAAAACGAATAGAGGGCCTAAGAGAAGGGAGACGATTTGCATAGACGGTAGAGCGTAGACTCTGTATAACTGATTCTGATCAGTTGATGGACTGAACCAAATTTTGCATGGTTAATCAAATTTGAACCCTCTAAATCAGTCGAGAGTTTGTTTTAATTCTTCTGATTGGTATTTAACAACAGAGGGTTGTGAAATTCTTGGTCAACACTTGATTACCATGTGTGAATAGATTATATTAAATTTTAAATCCAGTATCTATTCTTGAGCTTGGTACACGTATCTGTGCTACTATCCTAAATGTTTCAAAATATCTGTCAGTCACTTATTTTAAATACGGTCTTTTTGGAAAAACATTAAGAAGGGTATATTGGAAACCCGTTATTAAATTAACTAATTGTAAAAAATTAATTGGAAACAGGTGAAGTGACCGCTCTCGCGCCACTTTCTCTCTCTAAAGAAGATTCTATATGTTTTGGTACAATTATCGCTAATAAGGTACCAAAACAGAATTTTGAGAAGCATCACATAATAATGTATGTATTGCTGTGTTACAGTATTCCTAATTTAGATAATTTAGCTTAGCGCTAATACCTAAAACTATTTCATGCAGAAAGTGTCAGTAATAGATTGTTAGATCATGCTGATAGGCTTGATTTCCATTTGACTTGATCATTTCCGATGTGTAAGTTGGCTTTAAGAAGATTTCATACCGCGGGCTAGTTTGGTTTTGGTTTTCATCAATATGCAGGTGTTTCCAGCACTTGTTAATATTATTTGGGTTCGGCATAAGCATGACAAATATGTATTTTGGGGAAAGTTGGACTTTTCCTATGTGAAATTTATAAAAGTATTTTGTGATAGGGTGTGTTAAGAACACTTTTCATTGATTTTAATAATCTTTTTAATTTAATTTAGTAAAAATAGGAAACTTTTAATAAAAATAAATATTAGTTTCTTATATAAAAGCAAATTAGACCCTTGTGGGATATCAAAATATGCAGAAAATTGTGTTTTGTGAAATATATGAAGGCTATTTTAATTAAGGATTAATTAATTTTTTTAATTTTCTCCTCTCTTCTGAAAATAGTCAGGGGATTTACTTCAGATATGTTGGTATTGTTACGTTCCTAAGGACTGCTAGCTAAAAACTCATATTTTTTTCTTGTTGCCTAATAACCGATGTAAGAAAGTTAAAGTATCCTGCTCTTCTGTGTTTGAGTAGCGATGTAAATTCTAAAGCAGAAGCATGTTTTTTGCCACTCCGTAGACGTTGTAAACTTACGTTGAATATATGTTACTATCAATATAACTAATTATTAATTTTTGTTTGTGAATTAGCGTTTGTTTTTTTATCTTACCTGTGGATGGAACGTGAATTTTAATTAGATAATCATCAAATCTAGTATTAGCGCCACATCAACAAATAATGATAAATAAAATTTAGAAATCTGCTACTTACCTGCGAGAATTTATACATCGAATAGGTCACCAATTTTTCAAGGAATTCTGCAAGCAAGCTACAAGTGTACATTCAACCCTTTGAAGAACAAACAACGGGGATTGCACCGGCTGCTGAAGCATTAGAGCAAGTACTACAGGGTAAAGGTTGCCGTGTGGGGGTTGACTGTTTAAACTAATAATTTAATTATTTAATAATTTATTTCTTGCTTTTCGGTGTTTACAAAGGAATAGGAATACTATGTAATAACCTTCTTAGTACATTTGTACCGATCGATAGCTTCTATAAGATATTCATTTCTTTTAATAAAACAGAGGCCAGTATTTAAATAATTACGTACTCAAAGCTCAGTATGATTAATTATATTATTTAAACAAAAATTAGCAGCGTTTAAAAACAAAACCATTTTTTGTAATAATAGAAAAACTAATTAAAAAAATAACAATTCTCGCAAAATAATTCGCAAATTAAATGTTTAAAATGAAAACTTTGATATTTTCCAAAAGTTGTGCATACTACACTATTGAACTTTGCACTTTTTCGAAAAGAGTTATATTCCTCCATACACTGTCAGTTGTAATTTTAATTCATCAATTGTATATAAAGGCACTGAAAAACGTTTTCATATAGAGCCTCATAAAGAAATCGCTTGATTTAATTCTGGTAGACGAATGGGCCATGAAATTGTTGTGTTATAAACTCTCCGTAGCTGGCAAAAATTGTAGTTTAACTATCGTGTCACCATTTTTGCAAAATAAGGAAGAGCGTCTAATACCTCGTTTAAACGATTAGGTAAAAATTGTGGATAACTGTAAGTAAATTTTCTCAAATTTCCATAAGATATTTATTACTTTAAGTAAGCAGACTATGACCACACTAAGCAACATAATCTTGCTTCCAACAATATTACATCCTGTATAAAAAATCTTGTTCGTAGTTACATTTACTCAGGTGGTAGTTATAATAAGTTTGTTTTCAGAATGGGTGTTCAGTGTTCAATGTTGCATCGCTTGCACATGGTATGGATGTAATTTTTGCTCCTTCCAAAAATTGTAAAACTTGCCCATCCACTTGGTTGCTGTTGAACTGCTTCTAATTTCTGATCTTCAGTATATAATACACTAGTTGATCTAACGCAACCACGATCTCGATTTTTCGTATTCTTGCAAATGTTGCACTATATTTCGAATTTATGTGTTCGAGAACATTCCATGGTAAGGCAGCTAACTTTCTGAGAATTTCAAAGCTTCAATCCTACTTTTTCAATAGGTATGTACAATAAGCTTGTTTTCTGTTTGTCTTCAGTTTGCGGAGCTGTATCGGTTGCACATAGTACGGGTGTAATTTGTGGTTCTCCCAAAAAATTGTAAAACTTGTAAACCAAGCCTCTCTGTGTTAGCACTTTGTTACTTTTCAACAGCCTCTAAATCCTTATCTTCGGTATATGATACACTAACTGCTTTACTGCAACCACGATTTTCTGGTTGTTGTTTAAAATTTAACATAGTCTCGCAGATACTGAACTGCATTTCGAATTTATCGACTTATAAACATATATTTTCTGAATTATTTAGTTTTCACGGTAAGTTAATACAAGGTTAATTCAATAATATCTGTGAAACGGATTGTTAAAGTTGGCAATTCATAATCGCGATTGGTCAATAGTAAATATTGCGTTGAATGGTGGTGGGAAAAGTTCTGCCTGGGTGGAATTTGTTGTTCTAACTGTGTGCTATTGACTGATGATGTTGCGAGTATCTAATTAGATATCAATCTGTGTGCTAATTTGTTGTGGGAGTTGTGTGCTTTAATTAATAAATAGAACTGTGTGCTTAGTTATAATGTTGTGTGTTTGTGATTAAATATTGAGCTGTGTGCTCAGTAGCAGTGCTGTGTGGTTGATATGGTATGGTTCGCTATATCCTCATCTACGAAGCTGATGCGGATGACCTTACTTGATTCTTACATGTTGCCGAGTTGACTTTTTGTCGTTATAAAAGTTTTGTGATTCATATATTATTACTGCGGGTGTTCTTATAACCTTGTCTTTACGGGCTCTCATTCAGAAAATTGGTAAAGGGGTCATATTTGGCGATGCTGACGGCAAAAGCACAGCAACTAATATCAACAATCTAGTTTCGAGAACTTTGTGATAAGTAGTAAGAAACCCTCTGAATTACGAGCAACTAGACCAACATGCTGTAAATAAGCAGCTTTGATGCAAACTTAATAGGTAACGTATCATCCGGCTCATTATGAAGGATCGAAATATCGTTTAAATTGCAATAGTAAAAGAACATGCAAATCATATCATTACCAAGAATACCACACCAAACATTTATTGAAAGTATATTCTGATTTCCCTCTTCCGCACTGCGGTTAGGATTATTCTCGAACCAATATATGTGTTTGTGTCGTTTTCTGCTAAACGTAGTTTCACCGATAAATAAAATACTATACCTTAAAATTGAAATTGTTTTCCGATTGTTGTAGAAATCATATATCTTTCTTGTTAATAGAATAGAAGGTATTTCCGTTACCGTAAATAACTAACTGATGCTATTTTAAAACTAAATGAGCGCATTCTGTTGTAGCACTCAATTGTATTGTGATGGACAGGTTACTTACATCAAAATTCTCTTAGTAGCATCATTCGGTTTCTTAAGTGTCTCTCATTGTACTCTAATTTGGGAAAACGTATTTTATCTGGCTACTTTCTCTCCAAGAATCTCTGGAAATACATTTTACTTCATCACTGTTTCCTTTAGGAGTGCAGTACATAACTTAAATTTTAGTTTGAAGCTTGTGCATATAAATTAGCCGTGTATTTCGCATTTTAACTTAATTGAACTAATGAAATGATTTTACAACAGCACAGTAAAACATAGCATAACAGTTTTTTAACGGTCACTGTCAAGTAAAATTGCAATTAAAACCTTAGTACGTGTCCCACAGGGAAGTTTATTTGTTGCGATGAACTGCCAATAGAAGTGTGCGGCTTATTATTCATTATTTCAGTCACTGCTGCAACAACTTCAGCTGTATCTGTTGTCCGCCGACTATCATCTTTTTTAGTTTAACAGAAGTAACTAGAAATAAGAACCAACAGTACTAAGTAGGGGGATTAACTGACCTGACATCTTAGTTAATAGAGAATAAATTCCCAGAGTAAGGTGCTCTAAAGTATAAAGTTGGCTGTTTTCTGTTAAACGCTTTAGAGTTTAGACACTAATTTAACAAATAAAGGAGCAACTTCAGTATTTTAATAATCAATGATTGGATTTTATAAATATGGTATTTTTAATAGCACTGGAGAAATCGTACAATTATTCTTGCTTTTGACTACCACGCATTTATTTGCGATTTAAATTTTATTTTACTACAACACATTATTTTAAAAATTACTGTTTCATTGAAATAAAACAGTTATTTCAGTGATAAACTTTTTATGTTTACCAGCGTACAGGTCAGAAATGTTTTATAAACTTTGAATTTCATTCATTAGTGTACGTCAAACTGGTTTGGCAGTAATTCTAGAAACCGCTGGAGGTGAAACTTAAAAAATCGCTAACTTGATTTAAATTGAAATAAATAGTATTGCTTTTTGCTATTTCAGTGGAATCTAAGAGGCGAAATGTATTCAATTTTTACTCTACGTTTACAATGATATGGTTTGCCTGATATTTTTAAATTTACTGGGAAGACATTTTTTGTAATTTTGAAATTAATAATTTTCTGCTTAGTAGGCAAGGTATGACCAAATATCCAGTCTTCTGTAGGAGAATCTTTATCGCATCGGGACGGGCGGTGGGAATTTTTACAAACTAATTATAATAAATAACTAAACACTTACCGATAGGGTCTCGAAATTGGATATGTGTACTCATCAAGACTAAATTCTCTGGAGCTCATGATTTGACAAGGTTCAGGCATGTACGCAGTGCACTCATAGAGTAAACACACAAACAGTCGCAACCTCTTTTTAGCACATCAACGAAGCATGGAACACACAAGCAATAATACATTACTACATTAGCATTGCAATTTCTACATTTCTACTTACAGGGGGTCGGGTATACCTACAGTAGAATCCCACGCCGCGTCTGGTAACTCACCTTTGGCACCATGACAGGACCGTCTCTAGTAGTTCTCGTTCAGGTAGGGCTGTTCTTGACAAGGCCGTTTAGTAGACCTTGACCGTTGTACCTAACCTGTAATAGGTACCGGGTAACCGAACGTTACCAGCGGACAATGGGTTCCCCCATGTAATTGTGATCACCAAACGACTTCCGCTGGCGACCATACGTGCCTCGCAATGAAACAAGTGAGAGATAGACTCTCCACAGGCCACTCTGCAAAGTGCAATGCAGATGTCACTGGCTGGTCAACCAGGTCGAGATCAAGTCGAGTGATTACGCCCAATTACCGATCCTCCAAACATTAAGCATCTTAAAACGGAATCCTGCGCGGGTACACAACCCACGGGCACCTTGGAGAGCTTACAAGTCCCCCAAGATTAATATCACAGGCCTCAATCATAAGAACACAATAATTACAATTACTAACAGTACTACATGAGCAAAAGCATTATCTACAGCTTCAATCAACAACTACTCATCTCGCTCAACTCCACTACCTTACAGGTAGCCAATACATAGCTATACATCACTTCAGTGCATTTATCAATTAAGCAACACATATATACTGTCAATTCACTTATACCAAACGCGCGAACTCTGAACCCGTCTGAGAAGCCACCCCTTCGGCCCCACTACCATAGTTTTCCTAAATCTTACCTAAAAACACCGCTCTGCGACGAGTCTCGGGTCTTGGAAAGGCATAACCATAAACCTAATTTATTAGAGAAGAGGGCTAGTAACCACAATATTTAGAAAACGGCTTTATTGACAACTATACGAGCATACAATAAATGTGAAAGAATTTGTCTAAAAATATTATTCCCATACTTGTATGTGCAAGAGTGAAAGACAGTATAGTTTCCTTCAAGTTATATCGTTATTGCTTCGCCGAAGGGTACCTGGGTAAGATTTAGGGAAGTTGTAAATGCGGGTAAAATAACAGACCCGGCTTAGGAATTTCATTTGAGAGTTCAAGGTTTTCTTTAGATATAAATATTTATTAAAACTTTTTAATAATAATAAAATTACAACATAAAATTATAATTATATACAAATTAAATATATTATTTTTCTGACCAATTTATTTTAGATTAACGGGAGTAGTCTGACCAACTCTTCAGTACAATATCGTGGGGGTCGTACCAAGTTTGGCCTAAGTAACATATATTTCTATTTCCTTGTTGATATGTTTTGATGTTCTGGAGATACTCGCGGCGCCATGCTTGTAATCTGTTTTATTCTATAATAACTTGATGCTTGTTTATAGTTTTATGTTTAAATCCCATTTAATAATTCGTAATAATGTACTTTGGGAACACTTTGTTGCAGTATAATCTTCATTCAGTTTTCGATTTAACAAATTTACCGTAACTAAGCAGTCTTCCCGGTTCATTTGATATATTTTTTGCCAAATTAAATGTTCGCTATCAGTCCACGGTGTCCACATTTTAAAATAAAGTATAAATAAATATCTACTCCCCACAGAATTTCACCAACAACTGCTTTGCGCTATATACTTCTAAGGTTTGAAAATTATGTCATTAAGACAGACAATAAGACAACGATTTAATCTAATCTCTGAAAAGTATATTATTATTCAAGTAAGTTAATTAGGGAAGCTAATTTTGATACATAGTTTATTAGGTTTAACATAAATATGAATACGTCAACTAAACAAGGTAATCTTAAATAATGAATTAAAAACAGAAAATTTAAGTTCCTTGCTTGAGTCACAACCCCTAGGTAACCTCAACCTCTTCGCAATATGTAAATTTACTTAAATTTGGCCGGTTCTTTATGCCGAGTTACAAGTAGTTTGTAAATCCTGATTCTACAAGTACTTTTTTAAAGCGGATAACGGTATAATTTGAAGTTGACTATATCTACTATGATTTTATAGGAACTAATCTCTCTTTTATTTCCTGGTAGCACACAACACAAACAAGCGTTTGACAAATATCATAATTAATAATACAATTATTATTTTACGTAGGAATAATATATAGGGTGTAACTGGATGATATGGCTAAACTTTAGGAGTTTATTGTTCTATCCATAAAAATGCGTATAAGCATTATCCAGAAATGATTCTTTACGAAGCTATCTCATACTAACGAATATCAAAATTTAGCGCATTAATTATTTATTAGTAATAATTAATACAAATTGGGAAGGGTTATTTGTATCAAGTGTTCGAACTGACCGCCGCGAACAGAATTACATAACCCACGGCATTTTATCATTGATACGTTGAAACATACCAGGAGTATTGTTAATTAATTGAGAAGCATGTACGCTGTTATCTCGGGGAACAACTGGAGTTTGGTAAACAATCGGGTGAGCGTGGAGGCCATGTAATCGGTCGTGCTATACAAATTCAGTGATTAGCATATTTGAGGGGTTTAATGCAAACGCCATTTTCGTCAAAGATGACCTATGTATAGATTTTGATACTCGTGTGTAGTTTGCGTTAAAAACAGTACGTAAACTGGAATTTAACTGAAGGATAACAGTTTCTATGGTCGAGTATTTGAATACGTTCGGTGCAAAAACAGTACATGTGGGCGCATGTCTTGTTTTGCACCAAATATGTATGTGTATCTGTACTCATTCGACTTAGATTTAGTGTAAACTGGACACTGACAATACAGTAATACCTTTTTTGCGGTCTAGGACGTTTTGGAGCGGCCGGTTTGGCGCATACATGTTTGGGCGTAGGAACTGTTGGGCTTAGAACCATTTGGGTGCAAGGGTTGTTTGGCGCACCGACGTTTGGGCGCAAACATACATTAAAGTGTTTTGTTAATAATAAGATTTTTGTTACTAAAAAAATCAAACGTCCAAGAAAAAAACATTATTAAACATTTTTTATGTAACAATAGTTTTGTATGTATGTTATTTAATCAGAAAATTACTATTTGCCTACCTCAAAATATACCGTATAGCAATGAAATTCCTGAAAGCTGTTTACATATTTTTCTTATTAAAATTAAACCAAATTTTGTTGGGCGTATTTTATTTCATATTATGTCTAGTGTATTTGTTCGGTAGTTTTCCTTATAGATTAATTTAGAAACACAATTTCTAAAGTTAGAAAATTTATTAAACGTCATTTTCTCTAAAAGTATTCATTTTTGTCAAACTATAATTTGTAACTATAGAAATATGAAAAATTCGCATTGTTTTTATAAAGGTTACTATTGACGCCGTTACCTAATAAAATATTCGGTATTCAGTTTAAGACTGTAGCTATTCCATAATTAAAAATTGTGTCAGGATGCTTATATTCTAAAACAATTATAGAAAAGGTATTTTGTGGAAAGTTTGATTTTTGACAACCATATTGATGCCGACCGAGCGTGGAAAGGAGGACGTTCTCCTCGGCCGTGCAAAATTTTTATCAACTTAAATTATTTGTTGTTGTTCTCCTACAAACATCTTTGACAATCGTTGACCTTGTAAGTGGAACTTCTCTTCTCTGTTCGACGGGTTAGGCTAGCCTCTTGCCCGGCATACGCGTAAAGAGGGCTCACAGAACCTACTGCATTGTAGGTAATTAACAGGCCATTGGCCTATACACAGAAGAAGAAGAAGAAGAAGAAATAATTTGTAATGCACGAAAACAATTTTTTGGAATTTTGAAGAAAGGACATGTATCACAAAATAAAATTAAGAATGTTCAAAATAAAAAAAATATTTTTCAAATGCTGATTAACCTTGCGCCAAACCTGGTCTGGGCCCAAACGGGCCTGCGCCAAATCGCCTCTGAGCGTAATCGTCCCTGCATCGAAATTGGTCTTCACCAAATCGGTCGCGCCAGAATGTCAGGTTTCACCATTTTTGCGTCGAAGTTCGGATTCATATCTTCAAAATAAATACTGTAATAACGGTAACATGTTATTGTACTGTAAATTATATTAAAATATAAATATGCCGTATGCAGTAAATCCTTATGAGATAATAGGTGACACTGACGCAGATTACAATTTGGAAAGTGAAAATCGTTTGCTTGCAAGCAAATATTATTCTTTTTACTTGGAATACACATAACTTTGTTTAAAAAATAAAATTCGTTAAATATTTACAAACTTTTGTTGTTTCAGTTCAGAAGATGAAGTAGTAGGTGATAATGATACCAACATAGGGAGCGAAAATCTTTCAAGTACAAGGTAAATAGTTTAATTTGGAAACAAAACTAGGTACAAAATATGTTAAATATTAATAAATTTTGTGTTCTGCAAACAGAAGAAAAGAAGATCGGAAGACCATGCTACACGTGGAATACATCACTGGAGAGGGACATCCAAACCACCGGCATACTCAAACAGACATGGGAGGAATGGGCACGAAGAAAAGAGGATATACGAAGAGAGGCAAGAAGAATCTACGCACTAATGGAAGAATTCGATCAAGAATCGGCTGAAGAAGAACAGGCTAATGGAGAAGAAGAAGAAGAAGAATGAGAGTGAGGAAGGGGAGAACAAAGGAGAAGAAACGAAACATGCACCAACGGGACAGCAACCGACGGATATCTAGCGGTCAACTGCAGAGGGGAAGGTCAGGCAAAGAAGGAGGTACAATCCAGATTCGAACCTCCAACTCAGCGGTAAAATAGTTGTAATTAGTGTGGTAAATATTAAGTCGTTAATTAGTCATTAGGAAACTAAGATAGGGGAGCCTGATACCTTAGGACGATAGATAGAGACGGACAAGAACAAGGTAAAACTGGATACCACAGCTATTAGGTGCTAAGGCATAATCGCATAACGGACAGATGAAGAAGCTTGGGAGTAAATATTAAGTAGTTTAATAGCTATTAGGAAACTAAGATAGGTGTACTCTGTAACCTTAGAAAAATAGATATATGTGGAATAAGAACAATGTGAAACTTTGATACCAAAGTTATTAGGTTAAAATGCATAATCGCATAACGGGCTCGGTTACGTACTCAAAACCCCCATTGATGCGTAGCGTACTAACTACCCGGTGTTGCAGCAGCGGTGTCTTGCGGTAGGCATTGCAGACATGCTAACGTTGTGCAATACCCCACCCGATCCCATCCTATCCATTAAATCCCTTCCCACTTACTGGCATGCGGTGGGCCTGGCGTAATCCAGGATTGACCCTCGAGTCGGCTCCATGTCAGATGATGATGAAGGGCCTAAAGGCCTACGTTGTAAGCGTATATAATAATAATAGTTCATTTGAGGCTTCAGAGGCTAATGACAACGATGATCGTGGTCAGAAGGGAAAGAAGCGGATTAGAAATGAAGAAGATTGGAAGCAGATTCACAGAAAAATGCTAAGAAATTCAGGAAAACCTATGTAAGTCCAAAAGGAAAGACGTATTGGAAAAATCTTTGGAACCTCTTTGTGCATGTAAAAGAGTGTTTTCATTTATTAACTGAAGTGGAGAAAGACAAGGCACAACTTTATGGTCATGGAAACAATATCTTTAAAATCTTTGATTTAAGCTTACAAAACAAGAAGAAGGAGGAAAAAGCAAGCGCTACGAATTCTGACAACTTTCGGAAGTAGGTCCACCTATAAAAACAAAAACAAAAATGTTTAAATATACAAAATATCCTTGTTGCTATATTAAGGGGCGAGTACAGAGCTTAACAGAAAACATTGAAAAATGCTGTTATTGCTTTCCTGATTTCGATTCCAGAAGAAAACACTCTAACAGACCCAACCGAGGAAGTCATAATATTGTTAAAACCATAGATGACCACATCCAAAGCTTTCCTTATATAGTATTTATTGTTATTGCTGCCTTACAGCTCGCTATTAGTTGAAAAATAATTTACATTTTTTACATAATCTATAGTTTTTAAAAACTATTTTGCAAAATTTGTATTTATATTTTTCGTCTTCTATGTAATTCTGCCATCCACCCTATGCCTTTAACACTGTCACCTAATACCCCTTTCAATATTTTTCCTACACTGATACCTTGTATTTTGTAGCACTGATATACTAAATGTTTTATTGTTTCTACCCCTTCACCGCACATACAACACACTTCCTCTTCATATTTTTCCATCTGTTAGTATCACTTTCTTCATTTACACATCTAAATCTTGCTATTATTTTATGATGCCGATTCGCTTCGTCTTTATTGAAATTCTCAGGTAATTCTAATATTATTAGATACGTGTGTATCTTGTTTATTGTGCTGCTATTTATATGATCATATTATTCCTGCTTTTTTATTTCTTCATCTCTTCTTTCTACCTCCTTTCTTTGGTAGAAGTCTCTTCGTTCTTTCCCATTTGTTTGAACTTTCTTCCACTTCATTCTCTTAATTTTTCCTTATTTCCTTCCCGCATTCCGCCAGCATAACTTTCTCTGTGGTTTCTTATATTTTTCTTCATATTTTACTGCCTTGTCTTTCGTTTCTATTCTTAATTTTCTTCTTTTGGTTTCCTGTAGTACTGTGTATGTTGGTGTGTTTATGTCGAATTCCTGTAGGCATTTTAGATAATTCATCTGCAATTTTTCCGCTTCTTCCCTATCTTGCCAGCCCCATATTTCTTCTTCATATATAATTATACTTTTTTACTATTGTATCGAATAGCATTAACCTCATTTTCAAGTTATTTCTTTCATATACCCCATATTTAACCCATTACCTTCCATGGCTTTACCTGTAGTCTGCCATAAATGTGTTTCTTGCCTATTATTTCCTCGAAATGTGTATTCCAGATATTATATTTTTACTACTTCTTCTAATTCTTTATTTTACGACAATCAGTTTTTCGTTTTCCCTACTCCTCTTCCTTTCCTAAAATCGAGAACCTTCGATTTTTCCAGATTTAATTCCATATTCTTTTCTTTCAAATATCGTTGGAATTGTGCTATCATGTCTTTCATTTGTCCCACTTCTTTTGCTACTAGCACTATGTCATTTGTATATGCTAGTGAGCAAATCTTCTTCCTGCTTATCACTAGTACTACTGATTGCTATTTTCAGCTTTTCTGCTAAATCTGAGATATATATCAGGAACAGAATTGTACTCAGTGGGCATCTTGGTAATCTTTCTGTTCGAAATCGTCTTGATTGATTTTTATTAACTTTTACAGTTAATATTTACAGTTTCTCAATAAACTTCCTCTACACTTAGTAAAAGATATTTGCCTAGTCTCTTTCTTCCCATAATTTTCTATAGTTCTTGTCTATCCACCATGTCGAAGGCTGTCTTTAGATCGATGAAGGTAAATAATTTCCCTTCTTATTTTCCTATCTCGTTTCCAATCACATGGTTTAGTATGTGTATGTTGTCTATTATGCTTCTGCTTATGAATCTTATCTGTGTTTCTTGAATAATATTATTCTCTTCTATTTCTTGTTTCAGCTTTTCCCTTTGTACCATGGCGTACAATTTATAACATGTGTCCATTAATCTCATTCCTCTGTAATTTTCTACTGTATCTTTATCTCCTCTTTTGTGTATTCGTGTAATGATCCCCGTTCTCCATCTTTTTAGCATGTATTTGCCTTTTTATATATCTTTTAAATACTCTGCTAACCTTTTTATTACATTTTACAAGTTTTTTCCTTGTGCCACATCATATTATACCAAAAATTGCAGGATGTGTGATGAGTTACAAGCTTTGGGTTTACAATCACTGTTCCAACAGAGAGGCAAAACTGTATGTGTACGAACAAACTGCTACAAAAGAGGAAGAAAAATTGTTTGATGTGAAAAACCTTCATCAACAGTAATTCGTAGTGGTACTAAGTTCTGTCTCAATTAAATCAAGAACATCTTCTATGGCAATACTACGTACTGTGCGGTTGCTACTGCATTCTGCATACAATTTTACAAAGGATTCTATCTCTTCAAGACAGCGATGGATGGCCACAAAAGTACCTTCAGCTAGACAATATCTTGCAGGATATGTTTCGCGGTAAAGCTAGACAGCTTCATTCGAATTTCTGTTCGCTCATCGGTAAGTAAAATGCATACTTATCTCTCTGTTCTGCATATTGAAAGATTTACAAAAATAATTGCGAACGTAGTTAAACTAATGTCAGATATTATTCTGTCAAATAATCAAGATAAACTAAAATAAAGAAATATTATGAAAACCTTTTCAAACTTTATTATTATTTAAACTTTAGGTGGCCATTCCATTTAAAGAATCATTTTCATACAATATTTATAAGAGTTGTTATCATTGATTGGAATAGTGGAATATTCACCTAGTGTTTGACCAAGTCATTCAATTACACCCTGTATATGTCAGTTTTAAGCGTGAGAAGATTCGTTTGTGTTTATCTTTGGGCGTAATATTAATATGTAGTAGGTTTACAAGTTTACAGAATTGTAAACTATTAGTAGCTAATAAAGGATTAATGATACTTTTTGTATGCATCCTTGTCTGTGGCAACAGCTTTTTGTTTTATTATGCAGTATTTGTCTCTACGTTGTGTGACTACAAAGCATATTTAGTCTTGCTACTTGGTGGTTCATTCCCTGCGTTATATGGTGGTTGATAATAGTAAACATTATATAAATACTATGAATTTCCATACATTTTAATAAATAACAAAACTGTTTATGTTTTGTGTCAGCTTTGGCGCTAGATAAATTAAGTTTAAGGCAATATGTTTTGTATGGCAACTGTTACATTGTCTATTCGTTTGTTATTGGAGAGCTAGGAATGATTAATACATTTCTTATGCGTTTTCTGCTTCTATTATATCGTACGTGTAGAAAGAAACCTTGTAGTTATCAGATTAAAATGTTGTTATTAATTAAGATGTTTAATTACATTACAAGAAGTATATTTGCATTTCCTTTTATGGTCGATCATATTTTTATATATTAATAAAATGACTTCGGACAGAAGTATTTTTTTAATTTGGGCTTTCTAAGAATGACTTTTACTTCTTTCAGAATCGAAAGCAGAATTTCTTCTAGTATTATGAAAAAAAAAGTGGAGCAAAGCACAAAAGGCATTCAGAAATAATTTAAAATATCAAGATTATTCAATAGGGCCACTTATCTGCAATTTTGCTTATTTTGCATAACGTTAAGAATAACTACTATTTATATAACACCTGTAGCCCTTTTTTGATATAGTAGACAACTTCTTTACAAATTTATCTTCATATTATACCGGGTGATTTACGGGAGAGCACGAATCTACCAAAATAGGCAATACAATATACATTATATACATATGACAAAGTACCTACTGCATAATGAATCAGAGATGCCTGTTTCATATATGTGGTGTTTTATTCTGTTTTTTAAATCCTCTACATTACCAGCAGGAGTTATCGAATTTAACTGTACCCTGCAAAATAAATTCTAACGGCGTTAGATCAGAGAACGTGGAGGCCTGCGAAATGTAGAACCTCTATCAGTCCACAGGTTTTAAAATATTTGGTTTACATAATGCCTTACATCCACATGACAGAGCGCGAAGACATATTGTTATATGCGATTTTCAAATTTTAGTAGGCGAAATTAATCAGAGATGCCTGCTTTATATTTCTGGCAGTTTAAATGATAAGTCAGGGACGGGAACCACTTTGCTAGTACTTTATACAGGCTGATACGCGCGAGAGTATCCGCTGACCATTTCGAAAATAGATAACCAAAAATACATATCAAGAAGTCCTGCGATATTTAAATTTTTGTTCAAGGAATCAATCAGAGATTCCTGGAAGTTTAAATGATAATGGCTGGGACCACTTTGCTGGTACTTTATATAGGCTGATACGCGCGAGAGTATCTGTTTACCATTTCAAAAATAGATAACCCAAAATACATATCAAGAAAAACTGCAATATTTAAAATTTTGTTGAAGGAATCAATCAGAGATTCCTGGAAGTTTAAATGATAATGGCTGGGACCACTTTGCTGGTACTTTATATAGGCTGATACGCGCGAGAGTATCTGTTTACCATTTCAAAAATAGATAACCCAAAATACATATCAAGAAAAACTGCAATATTTAAAATTTTGTTGAAGGAATCAATCAGAGATTCCTGGAAGTTTAAATGATAATGGCTGGGACCACTTTGCTGGTACTTTATATAGGCTGATACGCGCGAGAGTATCTGTTTACCATTTCAAAAATAGATAACCCAAAATACATATCAAGAAAAACTGCAATATTTAAAATTTTGTTGAAGGAATCAATCAGAGATTCCTGGAAGTTTAAATGATAATGGCTGGGACCACTTTGCTGGTACTTT
>JABXWE010070149.1:0-10728 GCA_014611495.1 Limonius californicus | reverse complement strand
ATATAAGTACCAGATATTTAGCCGCACGAAAAATAAAAAAAAAACGCAAATAAAAACACAAAAGGTACCCGGGTACCTTAGTATGCACATAAAGGTTAAAACAATAGACTACGCGCAGTTTTCTCCAGGTTTGAATATTTTTTAATATAATTATTAAAAATGCTTCTGCAAGATAGACGTAAATATATGTCTGAATAAGCGATGACAGTTTGGCAGCGGTAGAAATTCAGTTGGCAGAGCGCTCGTTTTGTGGGCAAAACGTAATTGCGTTATAGCTGCGGTTCGACTCCCGAGTATTCTCACATAACGTCTAAAAGCTTTGCACTGCAAGATTCCCAGTCCGGTTGACAACCACGGGGTTTTAAAACTAAAACACCTTTTCTGCAAGTTCTGTCATTCAGATTCTTCTAAATAAAGCAGGAATATATTCTGACCTGAAGGAAATACGAGCGGGCGTGCCTCAAGGTAGTGTCCTTGAGCCTATCCTTTAGCTACCATGTACTAGTGATATACCAGCAGTAGAACGGATCACAGTAGCCACATTTGCAGGCGACACTGCACTCCCGTAGTGGACAAAGAGCAAGACATGTCTGCTAGAAGACTGCAAGTAGCTACCAACAAAATTCTTGATTGGACCAAACAATGGAGGATCAAGCTAAACGAACTCAAATCTATACATGTTAATTACACCAACAGAGAGGTAGGTAACCCCCCGATCTTGGACATCTATGGTACCATTGTGCCCTATGAGAATAACGCCAAATATCCAGGCGTGACCCTGGACGCCAGGCTCTGATGGAGAGATCATGTGAAAAAAAGAGAGCTGAGCTTAATCTGAAATACAAACAACTTTATTGAATCCTTGGTAGAAATTCCAAGTTGTCAATACACAACAAATTATTGATCTACAATCAGAACCTGAAACCGGTATGGCTATATGGTATTCAGCTCTGGAATTGCGCCAGCGATACTAACATCAAATCCATTCAAACATTTCAGAACAAAGTGTTGCGTAACATAGTTAACGCCCCATGGTATGTACGTAACTCCGATTTACACCGACACTTCAACATTCCAATGGTAAAAGACGAGATCAAAAGATATGACTTCACCATCACCAGAACGCAGAAGCTCTTCAACCGATGGACAACCAACACCTCGTCCGAAGACTGAGGAGGATCAAACCATTTGAGCTTGTGTAGTGGCTGTATAAGATCGGAGCATACAAGAATGTAACAGATAAAAGTAATGGTTAGTCTTTTAGACTAGTATTAATAATATAGACAGCACAAGTGCCATTAGTGCCACATTAGTCATATAATACTTATGACTACGCTAACATTTAATAATAATGCTGTACATCTGATCTCCATCTACGCGCCAGATGCAAGTAAACCGAAAGAGGAAACAAACGAATTCTATAACACGTTACAAGATGTACTGGAAGAGACCACCCCATGACAAAGTAATTCTACTCGGCGATATGAACGCAAGAATAGGTAACTACACTGTGAATGGGATTAAGCAAAGGTTTAATGAAGAAACCATTAATGAAAATGGAAAAGCACTCGTGGAATTTAGTGCTCACAATGCACTAAGAATCAATAATACATTTTTCCCCCACAAAGAACAATATAAATTTACGTGGGAAGATACCAGAGGACGGAAATCTACGATAGATTACATAATCACCAACCGCGCAATACACCCATCACAAGTCAAAGACGTCCGAGCCCTAACGTCGCCGAATATAGGATCAGACCATAACCTCGTGCTAGGAAAAATAAGTATGGTTCTAAACCTCAAAAACAAACATATAGAGAAACTAAAGATAGAACTAACAGACGACGACAACATTCGGCGATTGTACGAACAAAGGCTAAAACAAAAGATATCCAACAATCCCATAACAGAAGAAGATGACGTGGAAGAGAGCTGGAAGAAAATTAGACAAAACATATTAGGAGCGGCAACAGAAGCACTGGGATTAAGAAAAGTGAATATCAATGCAAGACGCAATATAAAACCATGGTTCACAGAGGAAGTAAAAGCCCTAGCACCGGAAAAAAGGAAAGCGTACCTTCGATATAGGAGTAATAAGACACGAGAGAAACATAGAGAATATGTCGAAATTAGAAATAGAGTGAATGCAGAAATAAAAGCACTAAAAGGGGAATATTGGACGCAATTCACCAAAGACATGGAACACGACTTGTACGGATCTCAGAGAAAGATATGGAAAATGTTAAAAGCTAGAAAGAAACCAATAAATGAATACGTAGCTATGAACTCAGTGGGAACAGAGCAATGGGTGACGTCTATGGAACAATTATATAACAACGATGATCACCACCATAATAAAGACAATAAATTAACAGACGAAGATAATCTCAATGAAATCACTATAACACAAGAAGAAATAGACGCAGCTGCTAAAACGTTAAAAAACAGAAAGGCTTCCGGAGTTGATAACTTACAAAATGAATTAATTAAATACGGTGGAGAAGATCTGATTAAAGAAATCGCCCGACTCTATCAGAAGATCTTGGAGACATCTACCATACCAAAAGAATGAAGAAGTAGCAAACCATACCCATTCTGAAAAAGGGAGATAAGAAAGATCCATCAAACTACCGAACGATAACTCTACTATGTACACTCTTAAAATTACTGACAAGAGTAATATCAAATGAAATATTGGAGAGATATGAAATCAGTGAAAAACAACAGGGGTTCAGAAACAACCGGTCTACCGTAGATGCCATATTTATATTAAGACAAATAACGGAGAAATCCCTGGAATTCTGTACACCAGCGTATATGTGCTTCATCAACTTAACGAAAGCTTTCGACCGTGTGAGATTACAAGACGTTATAAATATTTTAAGAGAAAAAGAAGTCCCTAACAGCTTAAAACAATGTATAAAGAATATAAACACCAATATCACCACGAAGGTAAAAACCAATAATGAACTGATCGAAGAAGTACCCCTTACATTAGGGATCCGACAAGGAGATAGTCTCAGTCCATTACTCTTCAATTTAATAATGGACGAAATCAATGAAAGGGTAAAGACAACAGGGAGCGGATATAAAATGGGACGAGAAGAAGTAAAGATTATCTGCTACGCCGACGACGCCGTTATAACATCAGAGAGTGAAGACAATCTACAACGAATGCTGCAAATATTCAAAATTGCAGCACATGATTATAACATGAAGATCTCCACTGAAAAAACAAAGTGTCTTGTCACATCAAGAGAACCGATACGTTGCAAGCTAGCTGTTGAAGATAAAAACATAGAGCAAGTGATGTCCTTCACATACCTCGGCATAGATATATCAAACTTCAATAACCTGCGAAGAGAAGTGCTTCAACAAACAACCAGAACAGCGCAAATCGCCGGGTGTTTAAGAGACGTAGTATAGAAGAATCAACACATGAATATAGAGAGCAAGGTCCGAATCTACAAAATCTGTGTAAGACCTATTATGACGTATGCCGTAGAAACTAGAGCAGATACTAATCAAACAAAAAGCCTGCTACGTACATCGGAAATGAGAACACATAGATCGATAACGGGAAAAACGCTAAGAGACAGAATTAGGAACACCGATATAAGGGAAACATGCAAGACGGAAGATATATAGTGAAATGGTCACGAAAAAGAAGGAGACAGTGGAATGAACATGTGGGAAGCATGGAGAGAAAGCAACTAGCACGTATAGCCAGGGATGAGAAACCGAGGAGGAGGAGGCCACCTGGAAGGCCCCCGAAAAGGTGGAAAGGTAGCTGGCAGTCGACGTCCCAAGAAGCCGTGAATAACAGGCCACCGGCATAATATAAATATACGACGAAAAAGAAGCAGGTGCCATTAAAAAAAATTAGATTCGACGTTAAACTGTAGGTGTCCTGTGTTTCTGCCTTAACACTAAGTAGAAGCATGTGGCACTGTCCAGTGCTGGCACGAAAAGCTGTTAATAAGAATAAACCATCATCAATTTTTTCGATAACATTGCAAAAAGTGAATGGAGTACAGTTTTTTTCTGAATAAGTAAGAATAACCAAGCTAAAGGATATTACCCAAAACTGAATTGAAATAAAGATTATAATTGTTTATCTCTTCTTCTATTATACATTCTCAGCGTGAGCCTAGTGTATGAGAAGTATGTAAAATATCACAAATATCTTGTGCGCGCAAACAAGAAGATACATCGACAGCGTGGTGATAAAATTTATAATTTGATTATTTAACGCTTTTTGGGAAAGCCCTGAAACATGCCCATTTCGTTTTTTAAGAAGGCACTTCCTCACATAGATTTGTTTTTGGGCGATGATGTTATCAAAATATGTATAAATTGGAGTCCTGTTTAATTCTTTTTATTTTGACAGATCTCCTCACCAGTGAGAAGGTAATATAAAATACCTGGTACCCCACATAACAATTTTTGTGAGAAAAATACACATAAGGTTCAGAATTTATTATTAATGAAAATACGGAAATTACCTATATAAAAATTGCACAATGGAAAATTTTAAATTGTCCACCATTAACCAGTTGGCATTGACCAATACATTGTATCGCACGCCCAATAATTTCCGGGCTGATACTTTCCATTTCTAAGCAAATCAGACGCTTTAAACCATATAAATTGTTTGGCCTACTAATGTCAACTTGAGGTTTCACATGTTTCTGAATTGCTTGAAATTTGTGTATTTTTCAAAAAAAAAATTGTTATGTGGGGTACTCATTATTTTTGATGACATTATAGAGGAAAAACAAAAGTAGATAGAAAAAAAATAGGTGAGGAAGTGCCTTTTTAAAAAACAAAATTGATATGTTTCAGGGTTTTCCCGAAAAACCATTAAATATCAAAATTAGGAATCACCATATATTCTTAAAACGATCTTCGATTTATCAATCGAAAATATATACGAATTTGTATTTGGCCAAAGCGAACTATTACATATGCAAGAACTCGATCAAATATTTAATATGCTTGCGGGGCTCGAACTAAATAGTTACTGTGTCATCCTATATTACTACTGTTCCAATCAGACGAAAGCAAATCAGTTTTGTGGGTTTCCATTTATGGGTGGCAGTATTTAGTCGAGCTGTCTAGCAATAAAAGTCAAATTAAAAAGATAGTTGCAAAATACGGGCGAGAAAAACAGATTGAACAAGCAGACGCTACAACATATCAAGCACCCGGTGGGAATGATTATCAACAGCGACAATATTCATATGTGATTTAGGACATGACTGTAATTAGGGGTACCATAAAATGCATGCTAATAGTCGGCGGCTGTTGCATCGATATATCGCCTGTCTTGCTCGCTGAAACACTGCTGAAACACGCACACTATTATAACATAGAGTGCTTATTTGCAAGTGTTATTCAATTTATCTGGCCGCACCCGCGCCTTGTTTATTGGCTCGCTGTGATTTCTACACGTGTCTCGCACACGTGTGCTACTTGCTTGTGTTATGGCGCCTAAATTTGACTCCGAAAATTGTTGCTGGTCCGTGAGTCACGTGCGTACTCTAACATCGAAACTTTGTCATTCCATTCTAAAGAACCCAGTTTCTACACCCTGCTGAAAATTGCTCAAGAAGACTATGTGCGATGTGGCTTTATCATATAAAAAGAATAAGGCTGCGTTCTGAAATTCAAAATAGTGCTGATACACCGTACGGTTTTAACAATCGATTCTTCTCTTTAGCTCTTTGGGGTTTTGATACTTAACGTGTCGCATAACCGGATGTTAAAAACATCAGATAACACTTTATTATTAACATCAAATTAGTGACGATATAAAACTTCACCCTGAATGGCAGTCTGAAAATAACAGTTTAGAGCAGGAGCAGGCGTGTATATCGCTATTTAGTATTGGGCTAAGCTAATGTGCACCAAGCCAACAAAACCCTGTCAATTTTTGCATTTTTGTATATCTCTAACTTTACGCACTGTAGACTGTTATACGGTTTCATTCTTCCGGTGCTTCTCTCTCTTTTTATATAACATCCTGTTTTATGCCCCCGAATTCCTCTGATCGCTTTTCCAGTTCTGTTTTGTTCAGTATATTGCCTTGCTTTTGTATGTTGTTGAATATTTTTATTATGGATCATAAAAATATTCACCTTTTAGATGCATTTTTAAGCATATATTGCAATTTACAATGGTTTCTGTGTTATTTTAGAATGTAAAATATTAGATTTGCAAGAATGGCTTCATAGGATCGACTTTATGGGAGGCGTATAAAAACTACCGAATGTTAAATTTAAATAAAGTTGCAGCGTTCCTGCATTTCCTTTATCGATTTCCTGGGTAAACAAACAAGAGATGGGATCAGAATTCTCTGGCGGCGACAGGTAGATGACACGAAAAAGATAATAAAACACAGACGTACTGATCTGTCAATAAATATTGGGCAGTTGTACTCACTGGGGGTCCTCCAGCGCCCTATACCTGGATTGGGATTTGAAATTGATACGAATGCTCATCTGCCGGGTAGCTGCTGTGGTCGTAGCCATTCGTAATCATAGAGCAATCACTAAAATTATGCATATCTTCTGGTGCACCAATCCTCCAGAGGGCTCTGCAACTGGACTATGTTAATCCAGACACTCTGTTATTCACAGGGAGCCGCAGGGGGGCATTCCCCTTCAGCCCCTCATGCGGAGGGAAGAGTATAATTAGCGACCTCTCCCCCACGTAAAAATCAGCCGATGTCCTCCTTGCATTGATGTAATATTCATAGAAATAATAACAATTCAAACTAGGCGCCTTCGCGAGGCCACCCCTGTCAGCTGACTACCTCCCCCAATCATTACTAGATGAACAATGAATAAAGATGCCACACACATTATCTACTCATATGGCTACTTATATTAACTATGTTACTGTTTACAATAACTACTTACATAGATACCCCAATCTTATATAATAACAATAATATAACACTTTATGGGATATAAACAATAACCTAGTCAGCTACGCTTATATTAACTGATATTGCCATAGCAGCCCATATTCATATATTTATATTTATGTACATACCGTGTGCTGACTTCTTCAGTTCAATTCTTCAATTTCCTGCGCTCCAAGTTGAAAAGCGCTTCGAAAACAAGGTGTAGGCAGAAGGGGCGTTAATTTTCCAGAGATTACATCTACTACTTATTTTTAAATCATCAAATTAAATAAATTTAAAAAATATGATACATTTTATAGATTTGGTGTAGTAATACCACCAAATCCAATGCGCAAATGCCGCCGGCGTGGCGTAACGGTTACGGATAAGCTTTGCAAAGCAATCTTTGGGAGTTAGAATCCGCTCTTCAGCTTTATTATTTTATTAATTTATTTTTTTTCGGAAAACGGGGAATATCTATAAATCCAACCGTGTTATTATCCTCTAAAACACATACAAAAAAATATGCATTTTTGAATTTTATACAAAACTAAATAATAAAACAGTTTTATTTAATTGTTAATTTTACCGTTTAATATTAACAATTGTATCGTTTAGCGCTAATTATTAACGCAAATAAATAGTTAAAGTAAATCAAATGTTCGAATGAATTACCATCTGCATTCAAAGAGTAACCCAAACGATTAGAAAATTCTCTCAACAGTTCAGCAAGCGTTCTTGGTGTAATTTATCTACAACATTCAATGTTGTGTATTTAGAGAATAATAATACAATTATATTTAGAAAAATAAATTAATTTTCATACCAAAATAATAAAAAAAAATAAGCAGAAAGGAGGATTCGAACTCCCGAAGTTCGCTTCACAAAGCGTATCCGTAACCGATACGCCACGCCGGCGGCATTCGCGCATTGGATTTGATGGTATTACTACACCAACTGTATACATTATTGCATAGTTTTTTTTTAGTTATCATTTAATTTGATATTCTAAAAATAAAAGGTAGATGTAATATCTATACAATTGAGGTCCCTTGTGCCCTTTTGTAGGCTGCAGTTGGTGACACTCCGCTACTACTTGCTTATCCCTCACATTCCAAGAAACACTTGCCTGGCCGACCTCTCGTTGAAACTTTTATAATCCTTTCTGGCTGATATTGAGAGCTGATAGACTCTATGTACACTTCTGCGAATATTTATTTGTTGAGCGTATATTTAATTACAATTCACAGTAAACAAAAACCACTGCCTAACAGATTAGAATTTTTCAAATCACTTTTACGAACAGTAACTTTATAATGGATAACGTCACTCTAATTGTAGCAATCTCAGGATTTGTTTAAATTTGACATCCTTTAGTGTTTTTATAGGCTATGTAATTAACGAACTAACTGTTGATGTGGCTATGTGTTTCAAGATGGTGATAAATTAACTGCTATTAAGTCCTACCATAACAAAGGAAGCCTTACGATAAGCACCTTGGAATTTAATATAAACTGAAATGTCGCTTCTATTGCTTATAATAAAAATATAAATAATAAATAATATTCTGATTTTTCGTAGAGTACCTATCATATGAGCGCTTTTCGCGAATTGTTTCTCAGTTGGTTGAATATCTACTAATGTAGTAACTCTCAGTAAAGCCTGATATTGCACGATCTGATACAAACGCATAGCGCAAGTTTTATACCCGAATCATGAGTGTCTGCTAATTTCTTGGTGTCTGCTGTTAGTGCGCGCCATGGTCCCTAACCATCAATAACTGTGTGTGTTGAACGCGTCTGCTTTGACCTTAACATGCAAAGTATCAGCAAAATCAACGGTAGAGCCTTTGCAGACACCGGTGTCTGTTCTAGTTTTTTTTAAATTACGGGTCCAAATTTCACAATCAATTTAAATCACAAAAGTATTTCCATATAACTTGCTGTATAGAATTCGATTCTGGCTATAGCCTTATGATAAAAATTTCAAAATTTTGCTAATGTGTTAATGATAATGCATACAATGTAAAAAAAGGTTACATAAGTTGTAGAAGTTCAGCTGGATTACCTATTTTTTACTAGCACAAACTACACACACTATTTTTTGATAATTCTTGCAGGACGAATTATCGTAATGAAGACATATAGTTGGTGTTTTTTTAACTTCTTTCTTTGACATAGGTAACACCTCCCCCAATCTGTTTTAATCGCCATTTATTTTCATTTTTTAATGGTGGTTGGTATGTTCTGTTGTTTCTCCGTCTTTTCCCACATAAACTAACCTTCTATCATGTCCCACATAACCAAAGTTAACCGAAAGATAACTGAAAGTTAACCTCTCAAAAAATACAAGGTAATCATTAATCAACCAAAAGTTAACTTGTAGGTTAGCTATGTCACAAATTCGTTAACCTTAGAGCAAGCTTAAGGCAACCTCAAGGTTGCTAAAAGGTTAACCATAAAAGATGTCCAAAAGCTAACCTTGAGAGTCATCTTTCGGTTAACCCTAGAAGACATCCAGAAGTTAATCTTCAAAGTCATCTTCTGGTTAACCCTAGAAGACATCCAAACGTTACCCTTGAAAGTTAGCTTTTGGTTATGGATTATACCAAAAAATATTAACCTACAAATGAAATCTGGTGTTACATTGGGACTAGCGATCCAACAATTTTAAGCAGTATTAATTTTGTGTAGGATAAACTATAATTATTAATTAAATACCTTTGATTCAACATGAATTTGGTAAAAATTATAAGAATCAAATTGGCTTAAAGCAAGCTTTAAACCACCCCCTGAATTTTTTGACAGACACATTTGTAGTAATTATCTTTGTTTTATAAAGTTCTCGGAAAATGTATAATTTCAATTAAATTTTAATAAAATGAGGTAAATCCATTTATTAGAAAACATTCCACGATTATTAAGTGCAAGAATGCACAAATTACATCAAATATTATAAGAATGGATACGGGACATTCGATGTAAATGTAACTGAAATTATAAAATATGTCATATTTACGAAAGTATAACATATCAATTGGTTATTCGGTTTATATTTAATTCCTGTAACTTGAACATTTGATGGACACCGATCCAGCCTAAACCACTAATCATGGTGTGCCACTAGCATAGAACAGATCCTTCTAGTTGCATTTCCAACGCTGTTACTACCAACCAATAAGAACTTAACCGAAAAATTACAACTGGTTGTTTTTGTTATATGAAACTATTTAGTTAAAATTAATGGTATAAAAGAAACACTTACCTTAATAATTATTGGAAAGGATGCACGACCTAAACTTGGGACTATAACTGAGAATGGGTGCTACTTTTTTTTAAGAGTATGATCATTGCCGGCAGATACAACTCATGTCTTATGCCTTCCAACCGTCCACCCCTTAATAGTTTACCTTGTGGACCGTTCCATATTCATGTTGTAATATTTATTGTAATTTTATTTATAAATTAGCAAAATTGTCACTTATCGGGATGTTAAATTTTGTTGCAGAACCCACAATATTAAATAGTCGTAATGGAATTTGAATGGAATCCTTTATTTTACTCATCCTCTTCATAATGCTTAAAGTAATTCGGTTCTACTCGAAAGGCAGGTAAGTACCTATGACTAATCTGGAAGATTCTTGTATATTTACAATTTTTTTTTGAGTTGTGGGTTTATTTGAACAAATGCCACAAGACTTTAACGGTCACGTGTTACTTAGGAAAAGATTATCTCTATAGTTAGCATTGCGGTAGCTAAGAAGATTGTATTTTTACTAGTACGCTAGTGTGGAATGTAACCGCGAGAATTGTCCA
>JABXWE010070129.1:0-11389 GCA_014611495.1 Limonius californicus | reverse complement strand
ATATATATATAATTATACTCTACTCAAAGAGACCTTTCAAATAAATGAGGTGTTACTCGACCCCCATTACCATTTAAATAAATACTTCACAATGGCACCTAGCCTCCATTTTGAAAGTTATAAAAGTTAAATATATACTAAAATGTAGGATTTGGCCTCCCATTCAAGCACACAAAATTTTGTGAAGAAATATCAAGCCGTTTAAAAGTTAGTAGGGGGGGGGAGGACATTTTACCACCGCATTGTATAATTCATAGCTAATTTATATACAGTAACAGTTTCTTAATTGTAGCTGAAGAATCTGGACTCAATGATTATTCTTACGAAAATGCGCTTTTTCCATAAAATAAACTCACAAGTAATATGCATAGTGCACTGATGTTTTATCATCTGTGCTCCGCCGATTTGGGGGTCATTCGAGCTACAGGAGGGGCCCAGCGAAAAATTAATAACACTTATGTTTCAAAATATGCATATGTCTATTAATAAAAAAAAATATAGTTATTAATATTATTTTCTGTAGTAAAACTAATTTAAATATCAGTCGGAAAATGGATAAAATTTAATCTTAAAGTTCTTTCAAAGTTGCCAGGGTTCCTCCCATTTTTTTGTTGCGTAATCCTATGAATTTAAGTGTAGTAAATCCAGCGGCCTTGATTTACTCACCAAATGACATTACACTGCTTTTTAAATATTTTGGGATTTAGATGCTCTATGCGATGCTTTTGCAAGTTTTATAATAGCTCTGAAAACCCTTAAAACGGATAAAACTTTGTTCGGAAATTACGATTTCCGCGCCAGTTTTCTTCGCGAGTTTCTCGCTGCTAAGTTGTTTTGGAATATTTTATTCTCATTAAATTTTATCTTTATTCAACAGGACTCGTAAAACAATTGTTTGTAAACTAAACATAATTTAAATTAAATTTGTTGTTTTGCCTTTTTGAACCAACATTTTAAATTATAAACGTGCATAACACGGAAGCTAGTTTGCAAACATATATTCTAAATTATATTCTGAAGGAAAATTATTTTAAGGCAGAAATTTATATATAAGGAACAATATATTTCTCCCTAAGGGTGTTTATCTTGTTAATACGGGAAAACTGCATTAAATAGGTGTTTTTGGTTGGTTGGGAAGTAATATTAAGAAGAATTCAACTCTGGGTAATCTATTTTATTGCTTAGTTAAGGAAAAGTTTGTTAAGGAAAAGTAAGAGCAAGATTCCATAACATGGAATCATTGTAGGACTTTACAAATTCCACTGTGAATCTTTATACGGAAATGTGCCAGCTATCGGACTTACCAAACCAAGTAGAGTTAATCAGGTTGAACGTTCTGTTAATTCCATGTAGGCATACGTAATTTAAATTAAGTCTTACGAGTTGCGTCGTTGGACAATACCTCGCATGCTACTGCTTATTATTTATTACAAGAATTGCTAAATGTTGAGTTGGTACAGATTGCAAATAATAAAATTACAAAAGACAGTAGGAGGATCACAATTTACAAAGGAATAGAGATATAATATAACCCAAAGGGCTAGTAAAATGCCTTAACATTAGCGGTGGTTTTTAAATTAGTAGCAAAATATCCAAAATAACTGATAAGAATTTATTTAAAAAATTGGCAAAATAGGGAAACAAAGGCTAAAATCAACATAAACTACTCAAAAATTAATAGGAATATTGTAATATATGTTTGTATTTGGCGGCTAATGTTCGTCTATTATTGATAATTAGAGCAAGCAGCAATGGTTGATGTTAAAAAACATAAAACAATCGAATCCAGTTGCAATTTTTTAACCGTATTAGTGACAAGTTGAGTTTTTGAGTTTGATTAAATAATCTTTCCTCTCTTCTTAAGATCTTTTTTGTTCGTTGTTTATTTATTCGTCTGTTATATTTGTGTTTTTAATAATAAACAACAATCCAGAGCAACCATTTAACAATAGAACAACGAAATTTAGCCATTGCTATGCACCAAAGAAGAGATCGCCAGGTCGACATTGCTGATATGTTAGGGACCACGCAGATCGTAAATTCATATGCCCTTTCGCGCCTTAGAGAAACATGTACAACTGCAAGAAGGCCTGGGAGTGGATCTTTTCGCATCACAACACCTCGTGGTGATCGAATTCTGGTAATTAATGCAAGAATGCACCCTTTTTCAACTGTTCGACATCTATAGCAAGTGCTTCAGAATATCACAGAAAATAGAGTCTCCGATCAAACTGTGAGAAATCGATTGTTTGAGGTAGGACTTACCTCATACCGACCCCTAAGATGTCATGCAAGAACTGTGGCTCATGCAAGACACCAGGTGGAATGGTCAAGACGGTTTTCGGGCGAATCCAGATATTGTCTCAGCAATGATAGCCGGCCTCAAAGAGTGTATCGTAGTGCCGGATATCGTACCTTACCTCAGAATACTCTACCAGTCGTTGTGTTTGGTGGTGGTGGTCTTATGGTATGGGCTGAAATTTGTTAGGGTGGCATACTGACCTCCATATCTTTAATGGTACACTTACGGGCTAACTTTATGCCCAAGAGATCATTATGGATCATGTTCGGAACCGTTGCAACACTGTAGGACGGGAATATTAGGTTTTCTTGACGACAACGCAAGGCCGCATCGTGCTTGGGTTGTTTTAGAGATGCTTCGAGATGAGGAAATCAACCATCTTGCTCTTCCTCCGTTATTTCCAGATCTCAACCCCATTGAGCATGCATGGGACCTTTTGCAGAGACAGCTGGGTCATCACAATCCAAGGCCTACTACTGTACAACAGCTGAGAAATGTATTGCAGGTAGTATGGCATCAAATTCCACAAGAACACATTGAAAATTGCATTGAGAGTATGCCAGCAAGGTGCAGAGCAATTATTACTGCCAGAGGAGGTGCCACGCGGTATTAGAATTTAATAAATTTAAATTAAGTGGAAGGAGACACTAACGATTTACATTATAATATTGTTAAATTTCTTCTTTAAACATATGTTTGTTGTAATTTTCATGTTCATTACTAAAAAGATGTTACATTTTGTTGTTGTGGTAGTTTTTTATTATAAATACAATTGGTGTTGCCTTTAGGTGTCTTACACTGCGATACCCTTATTCCTTTTTGAGTAGTTTATATAAGCAACATTAAACCTAATCTAGCAGGTTTCCTTAGGATAAGATAAACGAATATCATGGAAACCCTTCGAAGAAGGCTGCATTGGATTTTGAATTCCTAGGTCAAGACAGGATCCCCTTAATAATTATAAAGGGAGTTTCAGAAGGAATAGTAATTATTTTAGGAGGCGGTAATATGGACTATTTTGATTAAACATGTTCATATAAACATGTGTCCAATTCTCAATGCTCACAGAGATACAGCTGTTTGAAGTTGGCGCGTACATATCCGATGTATGCTCATGTCTAAAATAGATAACAAGCACTCGGCACGCTGAAGGTCTGAATAACACGTGACAGTTGCAATCTGAGACTGTTTGATATTACCGTTATTAAAGAAGGTTCCTGAGCTACAAGGATGGGCACGTTCTTCCAGCATGACGGAGCCCCTGCACATTCTAGCCGTCAGGTAACACCTCATCTAAATTTAACATTTCTTGAAAGATGTACCGGCCGGTATGGTCACAATTATTGGCCATCAAAGTCCCCAGACCTCACCCTTTAAAATTTTTGGTATGTGAATGGTTGAAAAGCGAAGTTTACAAAGAAACGTTAAACACAAGAGACGAGTTGGTCGTTTGCTTTATGAATAGTACTGCCGGCATGAAAGAATTCCAAGACGACCTCAGGAAAGCTACACGTGATGTTGCAAAGAGAGTTGTAAAGTGAAGTGAAGTTAATGGTGGAATGTTTGAACTACTTGGAACTACTGCAAATTATTCGTGTGTTTTATACTATTTAAACAATCAATAAATGCAATCAATAAGTCATTTGCGTTTCCTTAACATCTTTTGTGAGGCTTTTTATGGGTGACATGGAACCATTGAGAATTGGACCATGTTTACATTCACTTTATTACTTAAAATAGTCCATGCTACCACCTTCACCACCATTTACTATTCTTCCTAAAACACCCTGTATACAATAATATTATTAATAATCAAAAACTAAATCACGAACCATTTAAAACAAACTTTCAGCGAAAACATATTTCTGTGTATGTTGGTACATCCTATATTATAAGACTTTTCAATAATGCTTTGCAGTTTGTAAGTAAAACCAAATCTACACGATTTTTTGTAGTGAACGCGGTAATTATGTGACAATTAGAAAACATTTGTTGCCTAAATAATTCTAAATGTAACTATACATTTTCAACATGATATGAATTATAATTATTTTAACATAACTCTGCCGTTTGGCCGTGCCTTTATCTTTTGATAGTATAATTACGCTAATGGAGAAGTGGGCGGAGTAGACGGCAGGATATAATGGACTCAATTCAGTTGTCACTTTAATTTGAGAATTATTAAATTATTAAATTAAATACTGTGTCTTACATCTTCGTCGAGTGTTTTATTTTTTACGAGAGAGATAGTGGCCTTCGCGCCTATACCTGTGCTGCATGTTTAAAGTGGTGCAGACGTAGAGGACCTACATCCTAACGTCGTCTCCGAACTACGGGAAGTGTAAGCACATCTACTCCAAAAAAAGATTTGATAGGCAGCATACGTCATTGCCTTGAGAGGGAGAACGCCCGTTATAAAAGCGATGTATGGGGAACTGAACCTTAAACCAGCGGAAAGTCTAATGCACTAACCTCTAGCCTGAACGCTGTAAAATCAACGGCAGCCATTGTAAAAGGCAATGGTAAATGAAGGTAATGAAGGTAAATGAACTAATATTCTTTCTTGTTTATGTAAAAATATGAAGTGTTGGTTTTGATTCAAAGAGCACTTTTTTGATTGGCTTAAACCATATACATATTACGGAATTTAAAAAATTAAAATTATCAGCTTTTTTACGTGAAATAAATATATAATCCGGTTTAACATTTTTATTGTTGAACAAGCTGATTATAGTTGAAAATTTGTGGAAAATACAATAAACGGATAAACTTCTGCACATTAAATCTAAATACCTATATTACAGCTTGTATAAAACTGTTATAATTATTGTTTTTGCTAAGCATTCACTGAACTGTATACTGTTTATTCTAAATTTTAAGAAATTGAACAATGGGTCAGCTTTGTATAATGAATTATAGCTGGCAATGTATAATTAAAATAAATGAATTTGCAGTTTCTGATTAACATAATAAAAGCCTGCAGGGAGCCAACATTAATATGAAATATAAAGTTGTTTTTTTATGCTTGTCTAATGTTTCGTTAATATTGGTTCTGTTGGGATATCAATTTTTCATTTTCTCATAAATAAAGCTGCGCCTCTCTATATGACAGCTTGCTATACAAATATCAAGGATATTGCAATAGACTGCGTATTAATAATAAATGTAATAGATTTAATGCTTCCCATATTATAAGTTTAGGAATTGATATTAATATTATATTTCCTAACAAGCGAGTTCCCTGGTTATGCAAACTCTTTTCTAATATATTTTAATATATATGCAACGGAATTGTAGTTTGGTAACTCCAATTCTGTTATTGTTAAATAAACATTCAAGCTGTACCTATAACTACGTAATCAGCATTACAAAACCGTCGTGGTATGCCTAAAATATATAGGATTTATCAAACTAACTTTATACGAGGTTTGCCCATTTAATTCCTCGACTGGCGTAATAAAAAATAACACAATTTAAATGACATGAAGAATATTTCATATTTATTGATAATAATATTTTAATACACTTATTTCAACATTCTAAAAGTTTTAGAAGCAGTCAGCACGTGCGTCCGAAGAAACAGCTGCTAATTCAACGGCTATGTCTTTCTTAATCTCTTTTACGTCCTGAAATTGTTTCCTTTTGAGAACAATTTGCACTTTAAGAAACAAAAAAATATGCTTGTACCAAGTCACGTGAATAGGGTAGGTAATTGATCATAAGAAAGTCGGGTTTCATGAAAAATTTCTTCACAATAAGTGCAGAATGGACAGGCGCATTAACCATGCAACAAGAACCAAGTAATCTTTCCTCGAAATTGCAGTTGCACACGAACAATGCTCTGCAATAATCTATTCATCATTTCAACTTATTGCACTACAACAAATTCTTTACGGACGGCACCTCATAATACAGGCGTATAGCCTGTTTATGTTTGGGCATCGTTAATTTTCTTATGACGTGGATTTCTAGGTTTCTCGTCATCTATTCTGTGGCCTTCCTGGCAGTCTCTTCCCATAAGGTTTTTCATAATATCTTTGCAAGTTTAGTGGAATCCATTTGGCTAATGTGTTCACTCCATTCTCTTCTTTTCGTCCCTGACCATGTTACCGCATCCGTCTATTCCACATGTTGCTCGAATATACGTGCTTTTGCCAACTCATTTATCGAAAAAGATGATCATCATGGTTTTGATTCTAAATTATTGTAATTAAAACTCTTGGGGTCTTGGTGATGATTTTCCAATTTACTACACGCTATGGCATTTCATCTCAGAATCGTACTGGAATACCCATGACATATCACCACTGACAAGACAATTAAGAAAATTTGCATTCTCACGATAAGTATGCGCACGCTGCAACACTTCTTCTTTTGCACATCTGTAAGACTGTACCGGACAAACTATGCACTGATCGTCCTCTTCCTAAGTTTATGTGTCATATTTGTCGAATCGCCTAGTTATTGAAGTTCAAGCCATCTGCTATTATTTGGAGAGCCATTCGGTGATATTTTGCCACAACGGATGCCCGGTACTAGCGCCAACCTGAACATTTACATGTCCATATTTGGATCGGTTAAACTATTCTTACACACTAGCACGACTTAAGGTGTCATTAACATACATCGTTTTCAAAATTTCATAAGATTCTGTTGGAGTTTTCTTTAGTTTACAGCAAAAATTAATATTCGTTCGTTGCTCCATGACGATTGACAGAAGTACGACGTACGCTCTAGAGTCTTCCGCAGAAACTAACAGCTGTTCAGTTTTGGCTTAATTACCCTTTATTTATAAAATTGTACACTATTATACCCTGCATTTCTATTGGTTTAATTTCAGTACTCCAGTACTACAGATTCAGTCCAGGAATTAAATTGCCAAACCTCCTACTAATGTGATTTACACAGTGTTTTTAAAAGGTACTTAAATATTCTGGCTGCTGATAATTTCCGCCAAATTAAACAAAAAACTTCCCATGTATGCGGGCCAAAAAATTATTCCTAAGAGGGTGGTTTTTTTGGAACAACGTGTGAACCGGTTTACCTTTTATTTCCATTCATTCATATTACCGCCCCCCGGGAACTTCTTCAGGGGGGCGGCATCCCTTACATACTACCCATTCATGCAACATGCACGCTAAATAGTTTAAATTAAACAAAAACCTTGTCTGCCCCACGAAATATATTTCGTAAAGAAATAAATTAAGTTAAATTGGTTAACGCTTTCGAAACTCAAACTGTTTCATCATCAGACCAGGAAATCTAATAAATCTAGATTAAGAGAAGACAAATAAGCAGGCAGTAGTAAAAAATTAGTAATACATTACCTTAATTATGAGAATAGTGAACATCAACGATTTTATTAATTAGTAAAATTGTAAAAAGTAAAACAACCACGCCATCACTGGCTACAATAAAATTTAAATTTATACAAGAACATTTGATTTACTTTTAAATTTAAACATCAAAAGCCCAATAGCTACAATAAAATTTAAATTTATACAAGAACATTTGATTTACTTTTAAATTTAAACATCAAAAGCCCAATAGCTTTTAAATTTAAAAGTAAATCAAATGTTCTTGTATAAATTTAAATTTTATTGTAGCCAGTGATGGCGTGGTTGTTTTAGTTTTTACAATTTTACTAATTAAGGTAATGTATTACTAATTTGTTACTACTGCCTGCTTATTTGTCTTCTCTTGATCTAGATTTATTTGATTTCCTGGTCTGATGATGAAACAATTTGAGTTTCGAAAGCGTTAACCAATTTGACTTAATTTATTTATTTCCGAAATATATTTCGTGGGGCAGACAAGGTTTTTGTTTCATTTAAACTACTTAAATTTACCCCATTATGAGCATGGACTTTAATCTGATGAGATGCACACTAAACTTAACTAAGTGAAATACGGTCGCCTCAGCCGGGGTTCAACACGCGGCCGATCGGACCGCATTTCACTGTGACCTCAACGGACAGCGCGTATTCGCACTGCCCCATCGAGGTCCCTGAACAGGTTTACCTATAATTATGAAATTTGGAACATTGAATAAGCTTTTGATGCCAAAATCAATTCTATAAGCAAATTTGCAATGCCTTACCCTAAAGAGCCCCAAATAGGCGGAAGCTCTGATTAATTCTGTCACATATCGTAACTTTTCAACAGAAATTATGGAAATTTGAATCTTTTCACAAAAAAGGTACTCTTGTTGAAAGTTGATATCTTGCACACTTTTCGATATTTTTCAATGTGAATGTTCAAAAATATGTTAGGCGATCAAGTAAATATGTATCACAAAAATAACTGAATTTACTGGAGCATCCGTCTATTTGGGGCTCCTTAGGGTAAGGTATTACAAGTTTGATTACAGAATCGGATTTGGTGGCAAAAGTTAATTCAATATTCTAAATTTCGTAATTATAGCTTAAACGATTCACACATTATTTAAAAAAACTATTCTCGGTGATGCACCTTTGAAGAGTTGTGATCTCTCTTAAGAAGCATTTTTTGACTCATGCTCTTCGGAAGTTTTTTGTACTGTATTTTAGTACCTTCTAAAAACACCCCATACAACTGTTGAAAATCTGTTCACAGCAGATATGGAGTGTATTTTTATGTAACCAGCATTCAATCGTTCCAAGAAAAATATTATTCGGTGAAGATTAATCAATCGAAGTTTGATACCTTTTTTTCAATTTCTATTGTATAAAAGAATAATTTCGTTCTCTAAACCCATATTGGACTTCTTCAGCGGTATTGCAAACGTGGGCGAAGTTTTTCAGTTCGTTTTCAATGGTTTTACAAT
This sequence comes from Limonius californicus, assembly GCA_014611495.1. Classification (NCBI taxonomy): domain Eukaryota; kingdom Metazoa; phylum Arthropoda; class Insecta; order Coleoptera; family Elateridae; genus Limonius; species Limonius californicus. Next base: position 2,282 of record JABXWE010070129.1, on the reverse strand, counting down.
TGAGCCATGCAGTTTGTATGCTTTCCATAAGCTAGGGCAATAATTGAAGAAACTGATTCAGTTGATGACGCATTTGGGATTAATGGAATAATAACTCCATTTTTTTACTACAAGCAAATGGTTTTATTTTTCCAATTGGTTTATAATTACTGAAAATATGAATATTTGAATGCGAATACCGCTTGCTTTTGCAACGTCTATTATATTTCCATCGAAGATTTTGTGGTCATGAATAATTTACTATGATTAAATGAAATCTTTTCCCGTTTTCCATAAGTTTGGGTTTGAATCGTTGCATTTAGGAGAAAATTTGTGACTTTAAAACGGAAAACAAGTATTTTTTACACAATCCAAAATATTGAGCAAATACCATAAGATCATAAATTAATCAACTTGCACATAAATCGCTGGTAAATATTATTCGGTAACAAGATTTTGCCACACCCATGCATCATATCGAATTAATACGTGATGAATATCAGGTGTGCATGTTCGCACCAACAACATAAATTTGCATCCTAAATTTTATATTCGAACTCTCCCAACTTCGGCAGTCAGTGGTATTCCTTGCACTCAATACAGCGGATAATACATTTATCGATTACTTGTTTTCGATTTAAGGCTGAGCAGAACTGTTTAAATTATTTTTTCAGGTTGTTCTGCTGCTCTCCAATTAATGTCAATCAGGCTTTAACTTCTGCTGCGGATGTGAGCAGGTCTAACGAGTTGGTTAATTGTACGTCAAAGCACAGGATGTTGCACCTAACTTTATTGTAAGAGGCTGGGCCTAGACTTTTACAGTTAAATGCTATAATAATAATTTTCAAAACACAAAACGATAAAGCAGAGGAAATTGGGTCTAATTAATTATTGCCTACATTTGTAAACCTAACATTATGGCTCAATATTTAGAGGCTAACCATAGAGACATACGTCAATATAATTATTTTACTTATAAGTGATAATTTTTTTGTTGATGAGTAAAGTTTCTACTTGATAACGAATCAGATATATAAGAACTTGCCTCATCAATTGGTAATTGAAGCAGCAAAAATAAGATACGGGAAGGTATTTTTAAAATAAAAACCAAACTTTCTTGTTTTTCTAGTATTTGCTAATAAATGAGTGGATATTATACGTTCTATTTCAGTTTAGTTTGATCAAAATACAACCATTAGCATATTAATGCCATGTAACCAACACATCTAGGAAATAAATATGTTTTTCTGTTTTTATATTAGTTTTATGTATCTAATGACCGCGTTTTAAAAGGCTTACCTGCCTAGGGGTTAGGCGTGAGTCGATGAATTAGAAGAAAGCGTAGGCGTTGATAATTATTATTACTGCTTTGAAACACCTTTGATATATTTTTTTAGTTGTTGTTCGTTATAATGGATGAAACGGTGACAATCCCTCAGGGGCCAATCATTCTTTATTGGTACGGGCTTGCAACCCCGAGGTACCTGAGCAACTACTCATTCAAAAAGGGGTTGGGGAAATACGAAGAACCGCAGCTAAGGAACTACAATAAAGGGGTAACTATTGTACAGGCCAAAGATGAACATAAGACTGTGGAATTTTGAAAGTTTCTATTAAAGGAAGCACTTGCTAGATCATACAGGAAGTGGAGAGAAACAATGTTGATGTACGGTTCAGGAGCAAGTTTCAGAGCAACTACTCCAATGAATTAAAGGGCCAAAATATCAAATGCTTTACGTTTTTTCAGAGTCGATGGTATTTTAATGAAACTTGGTATACGCATTGCTGAAACATTAATTTTAATGAAATGCAATACAAATTTGATATCATCGTTACATCTACCACATCACTATATTAAAGTGAACCAGAAACTAAATTGAAAACACATATCAACAATCACTATTCTTAAGAATTCTCAATGAACCCAAACAATACCTAAATCTAATATTGTGTAAAGCTTATCCACCTTCACACTGTTAAGTGCGGGGAAAAGACGGAAGTCCGGCTCCAGTCTCGACCTGAGTGTTACGCAGATTTAAAATCACCCTAGGGCGTCCAAATCAGTGTAATTTACCAATAGGTAATTACTTTCGCTTTCTGCGGTACCATTTACGGTACCTCCGAAAAAGGGAAATCTTCGGTTTCCTTAAAATCCCGAAAATATCGTTTAAAGTACTGATTTGGGAAATTTCGCTGTATGACGCAATACTGAAAAAATCTGCCAAAAGCAAGCAGTTTCGCGAGAAGCAACTGTAAATCTACACCCAGGGACTGACCCAAGATTTACACCCCCCCCCCCCCGA
>JABXWE010070045.1:0-13920 GCA_014611495.1 Limonius californicus | reverse complement strand
TAAGTGCTCGAAAATATCAGCAAGGAAAACCAACCTAAGAAGCCAAAGGGAAATGGAAAATACGTTCTCATATTCCGGTTGCTCATCTTCCAAGTTCATCAAACCTTCCGCTATTAACTGAAACACTATATACAAGACATCACCCCTCGAAATCCACCTTACTTTCGCGTGCAAATTTGCGTATAAAGAACTTCTACATAAATTTTTCAAAAATACGAGTTTGTATTGCTTTCGCCTTGATGGAATTTACCACTTTAATGACATTTTTCAAAACACATTCCATTTCAGAAAGTAAAGATTTGGATGCAAGAGCTTCTTGATGTAAAAATCAGGATATCCATGCATTTAGCATTATATCTTTTAATCTGACAAGAAGACCAGATTAATGTCCTGTCATAGCCTTGGCGCCATCAGTGCATACAACAACCCATTCAGACCAATCAATCAATCTCGTACTCGGCACAGCTATAAATATCCGTGGATTCCTCCATTGTAATGAGAAGTACGTGCACATCTTAATATTTTCAACAAACTGTAGTTCGAATATCTTTTCAGCAATTGCATGTAGCTTATTGATTTTTACAATGTGAAATGAAACTGGATAACTTGATACTAGTGCTTTTTCATTAGTAGTGGTTGCTGATGTAAAAATGGCTTACTCTTTGTGGAGGATGTTTAACTTTCTTTCAAAGAATTCCACAAGCCTATGTTTTTTGTCTGGATGTTTGGTATTTAAATGTCGAAACAGGTTTTATGGATTTATACTCTCTTTAGACAGTACTTCTCGACAAAGTACGCACTGGGGTTTACGGGAAATAACGTTAAACCATATTTGATACATTCATCGCTGTTCAATCTATTTTTCTTTGTACTCTTGTCACTATCAGACGCGGAAGGTTCTAATGAACGTTTCCCAAATGTATCCATCTCTAACAAAACGAGTGCTTACCGTTAAATATTTGTTATCGATTTATTGCACTCAACACACATTCAATAGTATAGCACACAATTTTGAAATTATGTCTAATCTCATAGAGGCCCGCTGTTTATATAAAGCAAAATGAATATTCTACATTATTCCAGTGCCATCTAACATCCTCCCGAATATGGTGGAAATTTCTGGAAACACGGGGAACAAATAAATAAATATCAGCTGGCCATTTCGCCGTTGATTCTGAATGAAATTGAGTAGAGTACTACAAGAGAGGGATCGCAAGAAACATTTTGGCCAAAAGAGAGCCGCGTTTTAAAAATGTTAGGGAACCACTGCTTTAAGACAATCCTGGGATTCTTCAGGCAACCATGGCAACAAACATCGGGGTCACAATAGGACTTACGGGCCGGGCGCATGAGACAAACGACCAACCCCAAGGAGCACAAACTATAAGCGGTTCATAGCAGAAAAAATTCTCCTATTAAGTGATATATTTGTTATATAACACAATAGCGTTTCATAATTAGAGCCCGGATTGATATATATCCAAACAGTCCAAATATGGGCATATATGCACAAAAATTCTAAAATAATTATTCAGACCGCAAACCGATGCAATCAATTGTGGTGCTTTCAGAGTAATTTTGGTAGGTAGTTATAATGTGCGTGCAAAGCAAGAACAGGAAGTGTTAAAAAATTACCCCATTTCACATAACAAATGTTGCTGTTGCTCTCGGTTATATAAGCATTAAGTTCATCTTAGTTGTAAAAAACTACAAAAATAACGAGACTGCACATGATTTTGAAACTGTCATAATCATCATCATCATCGAAAGATTGTTTAAACACTAATCTGTGATTTGTTTTAAGCATACGAAAAATATTTTTCCCTTTATACCTTTATTGTAGTAGGAAGATATCAACACTTTAGGATTTCGCATGAACATGTTTCGTCGAATTGCAAGAAAAGGACCAATTGAGCTAAATTCAGTTTATTGTATAAGCAATTTCTACAAAGTTTCCGGAATAGAAAAATACAACATACAAGCGCAGTAGAACCACTGAAACCGCATCTAGAATGGGCCCCAAGGGATGAAGACAAGTCACAACACAGAGGCAGGACATTGCACAATTGAATAGTATATGGATCTTGAAATACTCTGAACTACTCTCTACTTTTATTGTTCAAGACATTCTATTCATACTGTTTTAAACAAGAAGTTATTTATATAAATTATTTCAAGAAAATGATGCCCAGCTTAAAATCATAATGGAAAACATTACCTACAAAATTACTGTGGTGGAGCATTCTTATATTATAAGGTGGTTGGATATTTTTAAATTTATTAAGGTGTTCTTGGAGTTATATTTTCCCGCAGACATATAATAAACTTAAACCAAAATTAAATTAAAATTAAAAGACGACCTTTCAATGTACGATTTTTTAACTAGTAGACAGCATACCAAAGATTCAACTAAAGTGAAAAATATTCAAAATCATAAGAAAATTTGTGAAGGTAGAGTAACCGTTAAATGAATATACGGTTATAATATATACAGGGTTGATTTTTCATTACACATTGATTAATTTAGTGACAATTCAACTAATTAAAGAATTCAGAAACTATGTTTAAATAACTTTATGCACTCTTTCCAACAATATACGACAGAATGTCATCGCTTGCAAAGCAAAAGAGCAGGTATGTGAAGATTAATTTGTTTTAAATAGAACACCCTGTAGTTTTTAATATTTGGAAAACTTATTCAATTCTTAATATTACCACAGTTTCAGTTTTTTTCATTTAGACAACATACAATGTCATAATAGTAAGAAAAATACAATACCTAAATAGGCTTTGGATATGAAATTTTTAATTAAATACGAAAATATTACATTAGTGCACGATAACAAAATAAACAAAATAACGTTCAGTTGTTTGACAGACGATCTGCTTTGATTCGCCGTAGCCAAACGTGTTTCCAGTATAAAGGGACTTGTAATAAATTTTTGCAACAAATATTGTTACGGTAGGTACAGTAGGTACAGACAAGTAGGATGAAAAGCCAGAACAATGATCAGAAAAGATTTAAAAGAAAACTACAGGCTGTTACGGTTGTTTTTTTTTCTATATTTAAATTGTACCTTGTTGCCTCGATTTTCATTTTAATTCGATTTCCTGCGAGTTCGAGCTTCGAACATCTAAATTTTGAATTTGGTGCGATCCCAACTTTCTCTTTCTCAATTCCGTCGCGCTGCGCATTTTTGAAGGGCATTTCCGGGAAGTGATAAGGGTTCGCCATGTTTACTCTTTGACTTTTAGTAGAGAAGAGGTTCAGCTAGTCGAATTATGTCAAGTTATTTCTTGGATCATCTGGTGAATCTTTAGTTAAAAGTTTGGTATTCTGTTGTTTTGAAGAAAATGCTATGGAAAATATACCGAATTGATCTCCATTGTTTTGGGAGGATGAAATCACTACGAAGTTCATTTAGTGCATCGCTCTAATTATTTTTCGGGCGTTGACAATACCTACCCCCATATAGGTGACCTCTCCTATTTCGTTACAGTGTTGGCGGTCTACCTTTTTCTTTTTTGTTTGGCTACTCTAATTTACTATTTATTTATTTAATTTTGTTGCTAGTATCCTAGCCTCTGTTCGATTGTTTTATTTCAGAAGTATTTTCCGCAATGATATCTTGAATGTTTGTTTTCTTACTCATTTATTGATTTTAATTATTTCGATTAACTAACATACCAGTGCTAATTTGTTTAATTTTTTTTTAATCTAATTAGACTGTATTGTTTTGTTAAAACTTAATAATTTTGTTTTTGACTGCTTCATTTATTTTATGCTTGCTTTATCGAGTATTAATTCGACTTACTTATCTAGTTGACTGAATAAGTTATATTATTGCTGATTTATTTCGTTTGTATTAACTTTTCGAGGTTGTTATACTTTGATAACTTTCTTTTATTGGTTCCGTAATAATTATTTTGTGCATTATTTTTATATAATTTTTGTTTTGGAAAGATTAATCATTTGCTTGCATTATTATACTTAACATGACTGCCATTTTTTTATTGCTTTGCAATTATTTAATTGCCTGCTATATTCTTATATTTAACTTATTGCCGACTATATTGTTTATTTATTTTTGTACCATTTGATGTGCTATTATTTTGACGTGTAGTATTCCTAATTTTTTTTTACATTGTATTTATGTACTTCGGTATGAATCATTTTGGGATTTTGTTATCTACATTCTCAACATTATTTTCCTAATTAAATATTGGTCTAAATCAGAGGCGAGTCTATTTATTTATAATTGTTTGTGTTTCGTACTTGGTTGGTTTCTGAAATCCTCCTGGATCAGAGGATAAGATTTCTGTCAGGAGTAAAGCGATCCTGGCCGCATTCTGTCGTGGCAGTAGTACATAGTGCATTGTATGCCATTCCTGGTCTAATATTTATTTCTTGAAGTGACATCAAACAGATGAACCCCATCTCTGTGCAGATATTCCTGCAGTCGTTTATGGACATTTTGCATGACTCCACGAAACAATTCAATAGGAATGACGATTTCCTCTCGGATCTTAGTTTTCAATTATTCGGTCGTAGCAAGTCGACTACGGTACACCTTGGTCTTAAGGTGACCCCAAAAAAGAAATAGCACACGGTTGGGTCCGGAGATCTTGGAGGGCATAGAACATCGCCGTTTCTCAAAATTATACGGTTGCGAAACCATTGTTGTACAACTGCTATCTGTATTCATGCTGTGTTTGATATTGATCCGTCTTGTTGAAACCAGGTCCCACTTGTGGGAAATCTTGTAGTTCATGCGGGACATAGGTTTCCAACAAGGCAATATACCATATAGACTTTACAGTGCTTGCAAGACCATCATTATTCTCAAAAAAGTAAGGGGTTATAACGCCATATGAACCACACAGTGACTTTTTTGCTGTGTAATAGGCGCTAGTATAGCTGAACATGATTTCGCTGGGCCAGTCCACTGCTTCCTAATAACGAAACGGAAAGACTTTTAAAGGTGGGTTTCATTTGTCATTCAACGACTGCAACCGGTTCTAGGTCATTTCCTCGCCACCACTTGCTCGCCACCGACGACTCGATTGCCAATTGATTGCTGTGAAAGACATCCAATTTACTCGAAGTATAAGTGCATCCACACCGAAAAATAGTTTATATTTTTTTAGGCACCTTCATTTTTAATAATTTGGCACATCTTCCGACTCAGAATTAAAACATTTACTTTGATTTTTAGACCCCATAGCATAGGTATAGGGAAAGCATTATTATTTTTTAAATAAATTTTGATATTCTACGGAAATATTCGTTTATGGAAGTGCTTTAACTAGATAACCGCGTACAAAAATTTTTGGAATTGGAATATGGAAGCATATCGCGAGCAAGTGGGCGGACATCTGCCAAACCTGACAAAACAGAATTCAAAATTTTCTGTTTCTCTGAAACAGACACCTTGTATATTACATATTTTCATATCGTATGGTGGATATCAAAATTTTCTGTACGCGCTAGGGACCTAATGACTGGGGCGATCGAATCCCGACTGGGGCGACCGCATTTGTTTAGTTAAGTTTAGGGTGCATGTAGCATGAATGTTTAGTATGTAAGGGACGCCCGCACCCCCCTGAAGTAATGCGAAAGCGGTTCCGGGGGGGAACGATAGTATGAATGAGTGAGAAAAAAAAAGGGACCTAACGACTACCAACAGCGCGACAAAATAAAAAAGTAATATAGCCTTTGATTCATTTATTAATATTATTTGCTAATTAGCAAACATATTTACACATGTTTTATATGTATATATGTATATACAGGGTGACTTAATAGTGCAATTTTATTTCCTAATGGCTTTATTGTAGCAGTTTGGAGAACACTTTATATACAAAAGTTGTTTGGTTACTGTACATAACGTACAATTTGTTCTAACTATACAGGGTGTTTTGTTTTTGTGGGACAATGGATAACTTCTTTATTCTAATAGAACATCCTATATATTATTACAGTTTTGGATTTCTTTGTTTATGTGTATTTGATGTTTTCTCCGACTTCGTTTAATAAAGACATTAGGAAACAAAAGCGCACTATTATGTCACTCTGTGTATGTTAAAACCAAAAGTATATAAACTTCAAAACACATTTCTTATTTTAAAGTTATTAATTTATATTATAATTATATAGAATACCAAATAGTCCATTATATTTTCCCTATGGTAGTTTATAACTTTCCTCCAACTTCTTTGCTCAGCTTGATCGTAACGTCTACGATTTTGCTGATGTTGAAAACCTGCTACTGCTCTCTTATAATCATCATAATGTGTTTTTGAATTTTTCGTAGTCCATTTTTAAATTCCATAAATTTGGTAACTTGTGCGGCTGCCAAACATCAATTGCAATTTTAGATGACAGGCTTATGCAAAATTATTTGTGCTATCGCTTCCACTTATTGGTCTTTGGTACACCGGCCAATCATTGTTGGGAATAGTCGCCAGAGCTCTGGTTCTATTACACCTTGGCTTGGACGATCTATATATTTGTTCGTCAACCAATCTACCATACCTTTACAGTTGTTCTTTGCACATTGTAACTGCCACCTTGACACAAAAATTGAAAACGATGTAATAAACAACAACTAGTCTTAAATGTTTAATTAATAAAAGTCAAAATATTTTGCGAATTCTTATTGAAATATCAAAACGTGTAGATGACGGTCGCCCATCTTTTGTTTTCGGCTTTTTCCACAACTTTTGTTGAAGCCAATTCGTTCTCAAAGACCCAAACTGCCGACTGTTGCTTTCTTTCGGGATCATACCAGTTTACCCACGTTTCATCACCTAGAATGATTGTACACCAGATGAAATGATCGATTGTCAAAGCGATCCAATGTACAGTTAACCATCGCCCAGTTGACCATTGCGTAGTTGTCCGTCACCCAGTTATCCGTCGCCCTGTTCTCGCTCACCAGTTGAGTTTGGCTGTACAACTGGGCTTAGTGTTGCGTTACAAAATGCATAAAATCCAAAATTTACGGTGTTCTATTAGATATGACACCGATAGCTATTTGTGTTAAGTACGAGACCAAAATCATATTAGTTCACCCGTTTATATTTCTGCGTTTTAACTGTGAATAAATACAAGGGCTGTTCTCTTTCTTAGCTTAGTAAAGTAAAGTAATACACAATTTATTGACAAAACACATTTATTTATAATTTTTCGAAGTATTCCCTTCAAGAGTCAATGCATTTTTGCTTCCATGAAAACCAATCTTCTAAACATTTTCTCCAATCTTCCCGCGTTAGGCTATTTATTTCATTTTTAAATGCGTCAGCCGCTTCTTCGGTCGATGTAAAACGTGAACCCCGTAACTTATTCTTTACAGGCGGAAATAAAAGAAATCATTAGGTGCTAGGTCTGAACTAGACGGCGAATGACCCATTATTTCAAAGTTTTGGGCATTCAAATGCTCTGCCGTTCCAGCAGCAGTGTGCGCCCGAGCGTTATCTTGATGCAAAATGATCCTTCCTCTAGGACTATACTATTAATTGTCATGAATACATGTATTGAAAATATTTTGTCGCTTCCATAAAGCTCCATTACAAAATTTTTCGTTTCTCTGAAACACCCTATATATGTAATTGGATGAAAATTTTAAATTGCCTTTTCAATTTCAATTATGAGAATTTGGTTGAAATAAATAAAATATTTAAAATAGTGTTTATTTATTTGCTTAAGTCATAAGTAATTTAAAGCTTTCCACATTACAACCTAATTTTTATTAATGGTTATAATGGTACAGAATGATAAGGTAAGTTGTCTCTGATCCTTAAAGTGTTCTAGAATACTACCTCTGAATAACTCAATATCTTTTGATAACCGTTAATTTTAAATTATGCTAGGTAGAGCCTATACAAATAGTTTAAATACCTAGATTTTCTTTGAAAAAGCTTTATAAATAAACTACTCAAAAATCAATAGGGATATTGCAGTGTAAGATACGTAAAGGCAACACTAATTGCATTTATATTAAAAAAAACTAGCAAAGCAACAAAATGTTACGTCTTTTTAGTAATTAACATGAACATGACAACAAAGGTGCGTTTATAGAAGAAATTTAACAATATTATAATGAAAATCGTTATTGTCTCCTATCACTTAACTTAAATTTATTAAATTCTAATACAGCGTGGCACCTTGTCTGGCAGTAATTACTACTCTGCACCTCGCTGGCATACTCTCCATGCAATTATCAATATGTTCTTGTAGAATGTGATGCTACAGTACCGGAAATACATGCCTCAGCTGTTACACTGTAGTAAGCCTTGCATTATGATGATCCAGCTGTCTCAGCAAAAGGTTCCATGCATGCTCAATGGGGTTGAGATCTGGAGATAGCGGGGGAAGAGCAAGATGGTTTATTTCCTCATCTCGAAGCATCTCTAAAGCAAACCGATCACGATGCGGTCTTGCGTTGTCATCAAGAAAAACAAAATATTCCCGTCGAACAGTGTTGCGACGGTTCAGAGCATGGTCCATAATGATCTCTTGGGCATAACGTCGGCCCGTGAGCGTACCGTTAAAGATAGAGAGGTCAGTACGCCACCCTAAAGAAATTCCAGCCCAAACCATAAGACCTCCACCACCAAAGGCAGCGACTTGTTGGGTATACTGAGGTAAGGTACGATGTCCTGCACTACCATATACTCCTTGACACCGGCTATCGTTGCTGAGACAATATCTAGACTCGTCCGAAAACAGTATATTATTTCACGCTGTATCGTCTTGACCGTTCTACTCGGTATCTTTGTTGAGCCACAGTTCTTGCAGGACATATCAAGGGGCGGTATGCGGTAAGTCCTACCTCAAACAATCGATTTCTCACAGTTTGGCCAGAGACTCGAGTCCCTGTGGCATTCTGGATCACTTACTATAGATGTCGAGCAGTTGAAAAGGGATTAATTCTTGCATTAATTACCAGAAGTCCATCCTCAAGAGGTGTTGTGATGCGAAAAGATCCACTTCCAGGCCTTCTTGTAATTGTACTTGTTTCTGTAAGGCACGAAAGGGCATGTTAAATTACGCTCTGCATGGTACCTAACATATCAGCAATATCAACCTGGCGGTCTCCTCTTTGGTGTTTAGTAACGACTAAATTTCGTTGTTCTATTGTTACATGGTTTCTCTGCATTCTTTTTTATTATAGAAAACATAAATGTAACAAACGAATAAAAAATAATGAGCAAAGAAGATCTTAAGAAGACAGGCAAGATTATTCAATAAAACACACAAACTCGACTCTAATACGGTTAAACACTTGCAACTGGATTCGATTGTTTTTTGTTTTTTAACATCAAACATTGCCGCTTGCTCTAATTATCAATAATAGAAGACCCTCAGTCGCCAAATACAAACATATATGCTTCATATTACAATATCCCCATTCATTTTTGAGTAGTTTAGTACATGCTAATTGCCCTAAATTATTATTGGTTTAATTTGCTAAATGTACTCAAGCTACATCTTACGCAAATTATATACCTTTAAAAATTATTTGATACCACCAGCTACTTGTAGTTTTAATTCTTAAGTTTCTTGGACTTGGATCGAATACATTATTTATAACTACCGCAAATTTATAATTGAAATAGTTTCAACGAGACTGTGCCCGAATAACCGCACAGGACGTAATACTAGCTATAAATGTCAGTGCTAACTTCGAATAATTCTAAAATCATGTTCAGGTTTCGTAGCCACTAACCACTGCAGTAATAACTTTGTCCAGCATTAGCTAATTGGAATATGAAGTTGCATAGTTTAAATAAGCGTTCACCTTGTCGCCGTATTAATGGAGAATGACATTGTAACGTAAAACTAAATTCAATACACAAATAGCCATTGACAATATACCGAACTTCATTTACTTAACCTTACTTGAGAGTTATTAAATTAAATTGTAGTTGCTATGGATATTACTTTAGGTTATACTTATTAATGAATACATAAATTGGAATTTACATATCATTTAAGATACTTCAAGTTATTTATAGCTTATAAAAGTTAACATGTAGATTCTCTAACAATCCTGGATGACTTCGTTACAAGTTTTTTTTTAATATATAAAAACCGGTGCTGTAGAACTTGCCTTAAGATATCTAAGTACAGCATCGCATTACTTCTTCCTATATCTAATAATAGAAGTTTTCAATCTTATAAAAGAGTTGCTAATAAATCCATCCAGATACTTTACTCAAAGGCACTGCGCATACCGTTTGGTTTTCTTTGCAGTAAATAGATATGTTAGGTTATATTCGAAAAGCACAACGCACCCAAACAACTACGTCTTTAAAAGGGCTCAGTGGAAGGTAGCACAGATCGTGGTTATATTAAAACCAGGAAAACGCCTTAACGAACTAAGATGTTATAGACCTATAAACCTCCTAGCTATTGTAACCAAAGTGTTTCAACGACCTTTAATAAAGAGGCTTCTTCCAACCTTCGAGGTTAACAAAATGCCTAATTATCAGTTTCACACCAGGCAGCAGCACGTGGAGTGCTCAATTGTGGATTGAGCAGATCCATATAGTTGTACAGAAGATCAGCGAAACCTTTGAAACCAAACAATGTTGTTCAGCAGCATTTTAAGATATCACATACTATTTCCTAGACATTCAATTTTATTTCCACAACAACAAGTGTTTTATAGTAAAATAATGAATATTGAATATTGAATATACAAAACTTTCCCCAATAAACGCTGGAATACCCCAAAGCAGTGCCCTTGGGCCACTGCTATACTTGTTAATTACTACGCTAGAAGTCTTCACAACAATCTTTGTTGAAGACACCGCAGTCTTAACTTCCGATAACGATTCCACCATTGCTTCTCAGAAACTGCAAACATATTTAATCTCACAGGAAATTGTGTAAAAAAATGGCGAATAAAAGCCAATGAAACCAAGTCAGTCCATACCTTCAATGCACGCAGAGAGACTTACCCTCAAGTCCATATAAGTAACAGACACTTCCAAAAGAAGCAGAAATCATGTATCTTGAGATGCACCTTAACAGCAAACTTACCTGATGCAAGCTTATTTTCACAAAGCGAAAACATCTAGGAATGATTCTCTCCAAAACATATTGATTAGGTACTCGAAATAAAATCCAAATCCAGGTTAGACAATACGATCCTGGTATATAAAGCAATAGTCAAATCACAAGCTTTCCTTTTTTCTAATAGTTTTTGTATACAGAAGATATCGTCTACACAGGATCTCTCTGTCGTAAAATCACTTTGTTCTTCCATGTTCTAAACTTCTTTTTCCAGTCTTCCCTTTATGACTCTCCCTTACAGTCAACATGGGTGTTACGTCAGCTCTCTTCCACTCCTCCGAAAGGTCTTCTTGTGTAATGGAACATTTATTGAATAATATAGTAATAGCTTCTCTTAGTTGGAAAGGGTCGTGTTTGATGATTTCGATTTTAATACCTCCTTGGCCTGTCGCTTTTCCGTTTGTAATTTTACCTAAAGCTTGTTTCACTTCATCTATTGTAATTTATATTGTTGATTCCTCTGCTACATCTGCCTCCCTGAAGTAGTCTATGTCTACATATTATTGCCTTCCTTTGGTCAACAGTTGTGTAAAATACTTTTTCCAGTCATTTATGTTTATCGGCGACATTCTTGTACCCTCACATACTTTTTGTCGTCACAGTTTAATTATCTTCCAAGCTTCCTTTGCTCTGGTACTACCAAGTAGTCCATTTACTTCTAAACATTTCTTTTTCCCCATGATTTGGTCTTTAATTCTCGGATTTGTCTTGTGACTTCTTTTTACATCTGTTATACATTGTTATATTTCGGGGATTTCCAGTCGTTAATCACCGCTGATATTTTTGTCTTTTCTCATCAATGATTTCTTGGATGTCTTATTCCACCAGAATTTAGTTTTTCTTCCTGCTGTTGATGTTCCGCCTAAACCCTCGTATATTGCTTCATAAATTGTATGTTTTAATTGTTAATACATATAATTTGCTGTCATTTCTGTATCGAGTGTAACAAGTTTACCGCTGAGTCGTAGTTTATATACAAATTTTGTACTTTCATCTTTCAAACTATTCGTATAATATTTTGGATGTTTATCTTCCTCCGTTTTGCAGCTTTCCTTGATTTCTTTATAGACAGTTTCATATTTGAAGCACACTTTTGTTTTCAGCTTAAAATGATCGATTCCATATTCTGCACCTCGAAATATTCTTACATCTTGTATTTTAATGTTTGTTTCGTGTCTTTGACTGATGTAGTCGATTACTGATCGTCGTTTCCTGGTTGGCTGTGACCACGTGCATGTTCTTATGTTGGAAAAATCAGTTTGTTATCTTGAGTTTAAACAGTTTACAGACATTAATTATAGTACATATTTGATGATATCCGCCAGTTGTTAATATCTTCTCATCATGAGCATTTAGCAATTAATGGAAATGTCACATTTATTCGCAACGGTGTTAGCTAATATTTTCCACACCAAAGTAAATTATTACACTATTTATGAGTGCTATGAAGACGCTTTCAACAACAATTGTGATGCTTATATCCCGAGGCTACTGCCGATTTTGACTTCCAAGATGTGCTACCCTGCCCGACAATCCACAAAATCTGAGACCACTTTGCTTTTAACCTTGAACTTCAAGTCACGGTCAGAAGTATGGGGGTGACCTTCACTTGCAATACGAGTAGAGGTGAATAGATCCAATGGCTTTGATCGTCAACGTCAAGTAGTGAAGGGGTGACCTTCGTCTTCAAGGTCAAGTGGTGGGGGTGGATTTAGAACTGTCCAAAATACCCTACTACGTGGTATAAGTTTGTACAGTAAAGAAAACGTAATGGTGTGTACACTGCATTTTTTAATTCTTCCGATAGTCATTTTAATAAATTGTTTCTTTCTACTAAATTTCGTTATTTTGTAGATATGGATCAGAAAATCTAACGTTATTGTTGTTTATCTACGGTACTCCCGGGGAACCCAGTACTTAGACAACAGTGTCCATTGTGCTTGGCAGCTCGTGTATGTGATCAGGGTTCGGAAATCCGAGTTCCAGGTGACTGTTCCTGAGCGCCGCCCAAGCTAGGCATTCACATTGGTGATAAGAGGTGTTTTCATCCATTGCGCGTCTACAACAGAGAGCGTTGTTTCCAATGCCAGTAGTGGTTAGACATTTGTTCAAACTACAGTGGTCTGTTAGAAGGCTAGTTACCATCTTGAGGTAGTTTCTGCCCAGTTTTAGCAGTGCTTTAAATGCTCTAGGCTCCTAGTAAGTTACTTCAATTGCCTACAAGGTTGAGTTTCCCAGTAGCGAGAATGTTTCCTGTTGAATCTCACGTCTTAAAGTATTGAGGGTGACTCCGCATGTAGATTCTGGTCCGATGAGGAGTCTTCTGGTCCCCTTTCTTACCAGAGTATCCGCCTCTTCATTTCCGGCAATATCGGCATGGCCTGGTGTAGCGTTACAATGTTGTTGGTCACCAATGTGACGCCTACCACTCATGTACCAGCCTTGCGGATTTCTGGGGATTTTTAAGGTCCTCAGTGCATCTTGGCTGTCTGTGTAAATATTGATGTTTTCATTAACAATCTAATATAATGATAAATGAATACCTTAAGGCCACCACAGTTTTTTTAATCTTCGAATACACTAAGATTATTTTTCATGGTCGACCGTTTTTTAAACTATTGTTGATCATACACTATTATTCATGTATTTGAACTTCCACTTTTTGAATACAGCATTTGACAAGAACGTATTTTACAGTACATGTTCTACATTTCAGGAAAAGCTACATTTAACTTAATTTAATACCAACAATGCGTTATCTCGTTGCCAAATACACGGTGTGGTTAAAGTGGAGAACATTAGTTCCATATGGCGTCAAGCCATTTGTCTGAAAGCTA
>JABXWE010070037.1:0-10899 GCA_014611495.1 Limonius californicus | reverse complement strand
GAATTTTTGAACGTGTTCGCCAATCAATGCGTCGCAGATTAGAAGCCTGTATTGATGTTGGGGGTAGTCATTTTCAACAACTGTTATAACTTATTGTTGTTGTTGCTATTGTTGTTTACATGGCATTATTGTCCTATTGTTAATTGCATACTATTCAACGCCCTGTATCTCGGAAACGAGGCATTTTTGGAAACATGTTTATATGAACTTTTATTCTCATTTTTATGCAAGGAATCTACCCTTGAATTTTTTCGCAATATTAATGATACAGCCTGTATAGTAATGGAGTCTGCACCTAAATGCTTATTACAATACGCACTAATTTATTTTAAACTATTTTGGTACTTATTAGGCCATCCCTTGTTCTTAATAACTAAGTCACACCTTCTTGGCATAGAATTCACAAGTGTTTAAATCTGCCTTCGTAATGCAGCGATACCAGGCATCAATTAGGTAATCCATTAATTCCACATTTTTTTGTGGGCTTCCTTCTTGAAATGTTAGAAATCCTGTGCCAAAAGTTTTCTATACAATTTAGGTCCGGGGATTGTGCTGGTCAGTCTGGTCTTTTAATTTTATTGATCGACATCCAAGATTGAACAACCTTTTCTCTGTGGCACGGCGCATTATCATCTTGCAAGATAAAGGTTTCGTCAGAAATTAACCCTTTTCCACTAGGCAGTATCTTCTCCTGTAGAACACCAATATATTTGGTTGCATTCATCATGCCAGATACAACATGCAGTCTACCAACACCTTCAGCAGACATGCAACCCTATATCATGGTTGGATGTTTAATTGTTGGCAGAACACACTGTTGTGAAAATTCTTCTCCAGGAAATATTCTAACATATGTGTTTCCAGCATGATTGTTAATGAAATAAAATCAGTAGTTTGGACTTTCCATTGTCTTTATAAAGACAATGGAAGTCCAAACTACTGATTTTATTCCAACCACATCATTGTCTACCACATTCAAACGGATGATTGTTAATGTTAAAGGTAGGTTCATCACTAAATAAAACCTTCTGCCATTGTTGTGGTACCCAATGACGATAATCCTTTGCCCATCTCAAACGGTGGAGCCTTTGTTATTCTGATCGAAGGGGTTTCGTCCGGGCTTTGCAACCCCAAGTCTATATTTAAGATGTCTCCATCCTACACTAGAAGTGCATACACTTACACTAGTAGATTCGGACCATATTTTGGTTAAATCTGTCGAATTAAAACTTTTGTCTGCCAGGCTCGTCCTCCGCAATACACTATCATCTTTTACTAATGTTTATTTTTCGACGGCCACTGCGGGGTGTATCTGCAATTTTTCCCATCTCAGAATATTTTTTAATCACTGTAATAATTGTAGATTGATTGCACTGCACTTTCATAGCTATTTCACAACTGGAAGCGCCTTCTTTATGATGAAAAGTTATTTCATATAGTTTTTCATCCGATAATTGGAACGGTTTCTTTACAGATGGTATTTTGCCACTGTTAAGAATGTGCAAAATGCAACTGAATAATCCATAGAACCTGCAGTATATATATTTTTATATTAAATTAATGTAATTATTATTAACTATTTGTTAAATGTCTTTATCATGCTTTATACTACACTAAAATACCTTCGGAAGTACTGTTATATATTAAAAAGGATATTTATTGGTACAAAAATCCATATTTTAACCTGAAATATAGTCTAAATAGATTAATTATGTCATAAATTATAACAATTAATATAACATTATAGTTAAAACTATATTTATAAACCTGTTATATGTAAAAACTGTTATCGATACTTCGTACGTTGCTTCGTAATGTGGAATATGAACTCAAAGTGAAGTTTTACAGTGTATGGCTTTTTGAAATCCTGTTGTGTGACTTAATACTCGTTGTAGACGATGATGTGGGTCTTTTTGGACAGTACCAGAGCCCTAAAACTCAAAAGTTACTGTTATTTTAAGTTTTTTGATAATAAGTGTATAATTTTGATTTAGAAGGTTTTTTATTAGCCAATTTAATTAATATTATATCTAGCAAAGGTATTTAATAGGTTTCTTTAATGAATTATGTTCTTTATTTTATGATATTTGTGTTTGTAAATAAATTTTGAAAATTATAGGTTAGATCTAGAATTTTGTTAACTATGTTGTGTATAATTCTTTTATAGGTTGTTAATGTGTTACAAAACTTGTGTTATAATCTGAGGACTGTGTTAATTGTGTTTTTGTAAGGTTTTCGAGTTGATTTTGCGAATTTAGCCATATTTTAAAATGTTTAATTTTTTGTCAGGAATTTGTTAATTTTGGGTACCAAAATGTAGATAAAAATTCATAGAAAACGATTATGAAGTTAGTTTTTCAAAATATTTATTCATAAGGCTTATATTAATTATTTAAATTTTATAATTATAATTTCTAGTATATTCCTTAGATTTTGTTTCAAATTCTGTATTTTCATTGGTTGATGTCAGCCATTAACTTGCAATTTTGTTGAAAAATTTGAAAGTAGTTCCTATTTGGCCATCGAACAAAGCGCACGTAATTTCAATTAGCGCTCATTTTAATTTTATTGTAAAAATAAGGCGTGACCTCGCAGAAGTTAAGTTGGGTTATGTAACTTTGTTTACAAAAATTTAAACAGTTATTAAATGTAAAGTGTAACCAGAATTTGTGTTTTAATTCAACTATAGTGCTTAATAATAAAAGAATTTACCAATTTAATTTTAATCGAAGTGTGTTTCTTTTGTGGAATTTTTCTGAAAAGGAAAGGGAATAAAATTAAAATCTTTATTCACTTATTAAAAATAATAATCCTGTGGTATTAATAAAAATTAAAGAACTTACCTTATCAAATTGGAACATTTAACTGAACAATTATAGTAATTCAGTGGTTTTTGTTTCGCAAACTGTCGAATTTGCGAACTTGATGCTGTCATAGTTAAATTCAAATGGATCTTATCTAGACAACGAGACCTTCAAGCAGTATAAATGCAGCTGTTGCAGAATTCGCAAGAAATGGTGTCTACGTTACAGTCAAAGGGACTTGAAATTCAAGATAAGTTAAAATTTAATTCTGTATTTATATGATTATGTATTATATTTACTTCATAATTAACTATCTAACTAGTGAAGCCACGAAACAATTATCCTTGAGATTATAAGAGTCTATATAGATGCTATAACTAATAATCTATAGAATTTATGTTAATTAATTTGAATAAAAACTCAAATTTGGCGCCCAACTAAAAGTTATATTATAAATAATTAATTTACTTTGCATATTTATAATTATTATTAAAACAAAATACATGGCATCTTTATGGTCGCTGCCAACGTGGGGCGATTACATTATTAATAATTATTATTATTAAAAAATTAATTATGTATAATATATATTGCTATGTACGACGATTCAAAAAGTTGCCCACGTTCAAAGTGTCAAAAAGTTGCTATGTACGACGATTCAAAAATTTACAGATTTCGCAATCCTTACAACCATCTGGGACATTGAAAATGATAACACCATATACGAAACATAATTAACTGTTTATTATGCACACAATTTTTTGCATTTTATCAGTATTCTCAACCTCGCGTAAACGTTTACGCTCTCGATATCGCTATTTCTCAAACTTTTAGAATCCATAGCTACAAAATAAGCGCGCCGATTGTCCTGTCAAATGAGACGCTACTGCATTATTCGAGTACGGTATTATAACTGAACACTCAGCACTACTCTCCACTGCGCTGCGCTATCTATATGTATTGCGTCACTCGACCTCGACACAGCTGTCTTTTGGCCTTGAACGAAAACTCGTAACTTGGCTCCCATATACGAACATAAACATTTCCAATGTTAAAAGTTGGCCCACTTTGAAAGTCTCAAAAAGTTGCATGCCACATACTAATTACCATTTGCAAATTTTGATTATAACTGTCTTATGTAATTAAAAGTCATAGCACAATATTATCGTCAACTAGCTCAAAACATGAAACTATCATCACGGGGTATATGAAAAATATCTCCTCTCGTGGCTTCTACTCGAATACACAAAATTCTAACAGCACCAACCTTTTTACTGAAGATGGGCACACTAAATGTCCCTGGGAAGCTACTCCTCAAGCGCCGAGACTGCATGCATCTCATTCCAGGTTGGTTCCGCTTGTTGTAGACAACAGGCTCTCCCTAACACATCATGCTCAACCATTTCCATTGCGTCGATTAAAACTCACATTTGATCTGATTATGTTGTATTATTATCTTTTTAAATTATTACATTTCTTTTAACATATTTCAAATTAACAATTCCAAAAAAGAAAAACCAAACCCCAAACATAAAAGAAAAAACAAAAAACTATTTTTCATTTACCTTAACTACAAATAGAATCCCAAAATAATGGCAGATGTAAAAATTGTCATACTGTCAAATCCCATTTTTCTTTAAAAATAAATAATTTACACAACAGAACTTTTAGATCGTACTTTAGCTCAATTTACATTTAAGCCCCCCCCCCCACTTCCATTACAATATCACAGCAATATATATATATATATTGCTATGTAATATGTTATAAATATAAATAAACAAATAGCCCCACGTTGGCTTGCCAAAAATATATGCTATGTAGCTTTTATAACAATTACTAATTAAATAAATAATAATTGGCCTACTTCGGCTAGCTCAAAATTAAATGTTGTATTATAATAAGTAATACAATAAATAACTATTTACGTTGGTTGCGCCAATAATACAATTAAAATGAAATATTTTTACACAAAGAAATCAATTTGCAAAACATACCAGCATATAAAAATAACAAAGATCTCAAGGTTAAAGTTCGTGGCCTTACCAAAGATAGCTATCGAATTATTATAATAAACCACACAACTACAAATTAAAGTCTATTGTGAACTTAGCTTCATAATGATAATGGTGAACTGACCTTCCAAATGGATTTTTTCAAAAACTGCTTACTGTAGCATAATCAGCCCTTTCTGAACAGATGCTCAGATGCAACAGGTTGCTGACGTCTTATTACTTCGATAGTTACAAGTTGTGAAAATGAAGGAAACACTTCAATAACTTGCTTTTAAATATTTTAAACAAATCAGGTACCTAGATTGTTAATTTACTTTGTTAATTCAATCCAGTATTGTGTTTAATGAACTTTAACTTTCATTATTTTTCCAGGAACTGAAGACATTACACCAGACAATTTGACACGAAATTCTAGGTAAGTTTCATTCTTTTAATTTAAAACACTATTAATAATTCGAACTCAAATTAGCTTTAATGCTTTCTTTCAACAATATATTGACATTTAGACAAAACTTTCACATAAATTAAATTTGGTTAAATTAACATAACCTTAATACACTTTGTAAGCAACTTGGGCCACACTCCTAATTTTCAATAATAGCTCTTAATATAATTCAAATTCAAAATCAGAGCTTACACGTAAAGCGTGCTTCCGCTTTGAGCATTAAAACCAGACTAAATTTCAAAATTTACTAATTTAGTATCTTTCTGCACATATAAATTTCAAAATGGACCAATGGCAAAGCTTTGGCTTATCAAAAACATCTACAGCTGACTTTAAACTTTAGAAAGAAGTTAATAACAAACTTAATAAACACAATTTGCATAAGCAAACTTCAGAATCACAATCCCGATCCAATTTATAAACTTTTGATACCAAACAATCCAAAATCTGAGATAAAAAAATACAAGTGTTAAAATTATTAAATTTAGACAAAATTCAACTGAAACTTATCAAAAACATATTAAATATCAACAATAATTATACACAAATACACAGAAATACATAAATAACCTTCACATGTATTATAAATAGAATAATAGTCAATAGTCGATTTCTAACCTGAAAATTATAACATCTTTATAATTTTAACAAATAATTAATAAACAAATTCCATCTAAATAATAAAACTTCTTTTAAACTCCCTTTACATAACATACAAATTAATTATAATAATAATAACATAGTGAAACATAAATTAAAATTGTTACACACATATTTACAAAAAGTAAATACAAACAATAATAACAAATTTTATATTCCAGGGCTCCTAAACTGCCCAGAACAACCCAAAACATTGCCTACTTCGCACATAGACATCTATATCCTCATTCCCTAAGGAATATGCACCAACACATCACTTTGTTCACTAACAAACCACATCGTAGTATCCTCCGATGATCGTAGAAGACCTTTTACTCTAATCAGGTATACATTTGTCATAAATAATCATTGTAACATCTCAAATAACATTCATTGCATGATAATCAAACTAATTCTTTTCAATTTCAGGTAAAATCTAGATTCCTACCATCAAAATAGTATCCTTTTACATATAAGTTAGGCATTACGAAGCCAAAATCACATCATACAAATGTAATGAAGTAAAATTAACATAGTATAAATATAGTTTAGAATAATAATATAAATACAGGGTAAATAACATAGCAATATATATATATATATATATATATATATATCCGTGCTTTACGTATTACAACCAAAATCAACCCGTTTGAGCCGGCAATACAGATTCCCATTTAATGATCATGGAAATAGACCCCAAATCGGCTATGAACACGATTTCTAGTGAAAGTAATTGGAATAGAGTAATTTAAAAAAAACCAATAGCAGGCCGCGTATACTAACACGCCGAAGCCTTCAAAAAAAATCAATACCATAAAAAGTGCTGGAAAGGCATACTCATATATAATATAGTAAATCAAATGTACCTATAATAAAAGAGATAAATAAATGCTCGTACAGTTATGTACAAACGTACAATTCTGTTGGTCTAAATTATTTTGCTATCAAATTAATATCTAGCGTACGTACTAACGAAACTTTAGAAACAAATGCTTTGCAATTAACATCCAATACTATTTTTATCTTGTTTTTGATATGCGACATTTAGTTAAAAATCCCTATTTTAAACTGCTAAGAATGTGTTAAAACCTAAAAATTGACTGAAGTAATATACGCGTGCAGATTCTCTATTTTTTAATAGTTTAGGTCTTTAATATTTTATAGTTTTCAAACATACAGTTATATTCCTATTTTCCGTTTTCTTTTACTAAAAATGCAGCTATTAAGGATAATTTTTAAGTAGCATAGCAATATTAAATTGTAGCTTTCTTCAATAAATTCTTGGAACAGAATTTAGTTGACGTGATATTAATCACGAGCCGAAGAAACCCACCCCAATATTTCGAAGTATATTAATTAAGAAACGAGAAAACTTATTGGAAAATAACAGAGTTCCTTGTTAAATAAAGCTGAAATCCCCTCGAAAATACTTATTAAATTAATTAGTATAAAACTTGAAAGGGAGTGGTCGAGGTAGCCGATAAATTCCTTTTGTTGTCTTCAAAGATTCCGTAGAGATCCATATCCGAACCGTTATTGGTGTGGAGTGATCATTTCAGTCTGCGAGCTATATTATAATACAGAATGTTCAAACTGTTTAATTAGATTTTAGAGAACCTGCGAGGAATTTCCTATAGCTTTGTTCAAAACCATCGATTAAACAAATAATGCAACTTTTCGAGTGAACATGTTTCCCATGTTCCAGGGTTTTAGAAACTGTTAAGCCGATTTTTCATCAACATGCAGAAAAATTAGTCGCATCAACTGTGAGCATTCACAAAAGGATGCACAACTTTTCATGTGTGTAATCTGTAAAAGAGCGGGTATAATGCGATTTACACGATAAATAACGCGAGGGAATCCCTATTTTTTAAAGCTATCTGAACAACGTATATCTTTACATGGGCGTAATCTACTTTAAAAATGTAATTTTAAGCGGCGGGACATTAAATTTCGCTTGGGCATCTTAATTTCGACAAAGGGGACTTTAAACTGTTGAAAGAAGGACACCTCAACGCGTTAAAATGCTTTCAACGAATTTTGAAGCACAAAACAGAAACTTAAATTTGCATCTTAGATTCTAAATATGGAATTCACATTAGACTTTATGAAACTCACAATAAGTGCTCCAACGGCATACGCTTATGAGACATTTCATTTCGGTAACGGGAAACTTGAGCACATAAAAGCAGTTTTAAATTGGCGGAAATTTGTATTGGATAATAAAAAGTGTATTGTTTGCGTATAATATTTACATATCAAGAAAAATCGAGAAATATAACTCTTAAAATCAGATTATTGCTAACATAAGAAATAACGATATTAGGTAGAAGTAAGACAGAAGAGTTTATTTGTTGAAAATTAACGAAGATTTTTTGAGGAACTGCAGAAAGGTATCGAGAAGAGATTTTACGGACCTTTTCCGAAGAGCTCCATGACGATGAACTGCGATTTGGTTATTTCCAACAAAAGGAGGCCACTACGCACACATGGTAGCTTAAATATATATATTGCTGTGTAATATCTATTATAAATAAATAATACAAAAGCCCCACGTTGGCTTGCGTCAAAAAGAATGCTGTGTAGACTCTATCAACAAATATTCATAAACAAATAGCCCCACGTTGATAGTGCCAAAAAGATGCCTTGTATTATGCTAATAAATATAATTATTACCTAATTAAATAAATCAACAGCCCCACGTTGACTGCGATCAAAATAAATGCTGTGAATTATTTTATATAAATAAATAATTATTATAATAAATATTACTTTTTAAGTTGGTTACGCCCATAAGATTAATTAAAAATAACAGCATACAAACAATTTAAACATCTCAGGGTTTATAAGTTCGTGGCCTCGCTTATTGACAGTTACAAATACAACAACAAAGTCAATACTCATACATAATAAACTTAAACAAACTTATCTGTGTTTCCTCCAAAATGCTGACTTCAAGTGTATATTCCAAACTGATGTCGTCCAGTGTACATCTGTACTGTCAGAATTGCACTCCTAAGCAAATCTCCCGCCAAACTACAGATGTTTGCAGCACTTGTTGTCAAATCCCGCAGAATTCATGACCTCGCTACTGAACTGATAATCTCGATTGTTGTACAATTAATTACGCTTATAGTGAAACATATTAAGTTTCCAAAAATGGTAAGTAACTTTCTTCTCATAATGAATTAATAATGGCACTTTGAATTCAACATGCTCTTATAACTTATTTTCCAGGCACTTGAAAATAAACACACCGTTGACTGTGACACTTCAGGTAAGTTGAATTATTTTAGAAATTAAACACATTTATGAACTTGTAAATTAACTAAACTTTTATTATTTTGTTTTCAAAATTAAAATTAATACTTGTAACAAACTTTTACATAAATCAAAACTTTTAGTCTGATGACATAACCTTTTATAATTTAGGTAAACAATTTTGGGCACCGCCCATAACTTTGAAAATTGGCTCTTAAGCACAATGAAAATTAAATTCGGACAGAACACATGAAGCGTGCTTCGTCCTCAAGCATTAAAACAAGACTAAAATACAAAAATACCCAAAATTGAAACTATGGCGCACACCAAAGCCAAACATGTACCAACGAAATTACAAACACCTATCTGGACAATCTCCAGATGATTAATAACAATATAAAATGATTAATAACAAAGTTATTAAGTAAAATTTGAATAAACAAACATCAGAATAAACATTCTGATTAAATTACGCAACTTTTAACGCCAAATACACTCAAATCCAAGAAAAAAAATTACATATGCATTATTATTAAATTTAGACAAAATTTCACCAAAACACTTCAAAAACATAACAAACCTCAATAACAATTAATAACAAATATGCAGAAATAAATACAATACCCTTCACACATATAATTCAAGAAAAATCATCAATAAAAGAATTCTAACCTGCAACTAATAATATTTCTACAATTTCACCAATAACTAATAAACAACTTCTGATTAATTAATAAAACTTCTGCTAAACTTCCATTACATACAATAGAAAATAATTATAACAATAATACCACAGTAAAACATAAATTAATGTAGTTACACACATTTTAACAAAATATAAATCAATACTAATACAATTTCTAAGTTTCAGGGCTTCTTCACTTCCCCAAAACAACCACAACACCATCCTACATCACACTGCGAAACATCATTCTCTAAGGAATATCTTCTCACCAGAACACTTTTAACACTTATGATGCCAGTACGTAGCACTTCCGAACATCATACGAGAGCTTTTTCTCTTATTAAGTATAAACTTGTCACTTCTTGTTGATACAATCTTATAAATAGCCTTCCTTACATGATGAAGAAACTAATTATAAACAATTTCAGGTAAAACCAACTTCCTATTATGGAAAATAATATCCTTATTAATATTCGTAAAGCATTACGAAGCAAAAAAAATTCTTCATCTTATCAAGATATTTTGTAGACTAACTTAGTATAACTATTATTTAAATAATAACATTAATATAGGGTAAATTACCACAGCAATATATATATAATATATATATATTATATATATTATACAGGTCTGCAACCAAAAACTGCACAGGAATTTTTTATACTATTTCTCACAGATAAAAAATTACTCGAAAATTCCATCCGTCGTGTTTGTAGTTTCATTTAGAGGTAAAACTCCCGTTTAACTCGAAAAACTGGATCTATTCTTGATTCTGAAAATTCTATGCAATAGTGATTAGTTACTTTCAATTCACATTATTACAGTGACGATACCTGGTTTATACGAAACACCCCAAAACAGTTTTATAAAACATGTACAGAAAGTAACATATACAGATCCAAGACAAGTACTCAAAGTAAGCAAATGGGTTAAACTCAACACTCATTTTTTTCTAGTTTTGTTGCATTTGCGTATTTAAAGCATATTCAGCGCAAAACCGTCTTTAAAAGTAAAAATCGTTTTTAGTTTAAAAACTCCTGGATAAAA
>JABXWE010070031.1:0-14178 GCA_014611495.1 Limonius californicus | reverse complement strand
GCATACTAACGACCTGCATATCCCCCCCCCTCCAATGATATACTCCATGCAGCACGGTCCTCCGATTTGCAAGTCTTCTGCCCGCATGGCATATTCCGTTTATAGAGGATTGTCGGCCGGTCCTCCTAGAATATGCGCTCAGCGTCCAACTCGTGATGCAGCGAGCCGCCCAACACATCAAGTACATATCCGACCCCCATCACATTAACATCCAATACAAATCGTAGCAGCCCGTTTACATGCATGACCAATGAAAACATTGCTAAGTAATTAATCAATTAATCAAGTAATTAGTTAATTAAAGGCGAGTAATTTCTCTGAAATTAGTCTGGGTTAAGAGAGATTAACGTGTCAAAGCGCGTCCCTCCCTTTTCCTAGTTTTAGACTACCAGTGCTACCAACTAATTGGAACAAATTGGAATTCCACACTAACCCGTTACTGGAACATCTACTAATACATGAGGATAACAGAAGACTAAAAAGGACCTGGCCAATAGACCTAAGATAAGGCAGAAGAGGTAACGTCGCTGGACATCACCCTCATCATGTCACCCTTAGTGAATCTTGAAGTCATAATATTAGTCTATAGAGTGTATTTCACTTTATTTGCTGCTTTTTTTTTAATAAAAAAAGTTATAAGTTGCTACAGCTCTGATTGGTTTAAGTATTGGAAAATATAATTTTAATATAAATAAACGCAAATGGTTTATACCGGGCATTTGATAGATGGATTGCCGACTACTATTCCGCGGAATTCTTAATTGAACTATCCTGTAATTCAATTTCATTTAATCACGGAATCAGTTTAACCTTTTTAGAAAATTACGGATCTCCGAACACCGGGACATGAAAAGTCTGAAAACCAAATGTTTAACAGTAGAGTCATGGAAATTTGATAGATAAATCACGAAAACTCAAATTTAATTATAATCAAGGAATCTTTCTTTGTATCTCAATTTGGATGAAACCGATGCAAAGTTTTATGTTAACTTCAAATTCAAATCATTAATTTATTTCAATTTGCTATTATATTCAATACTACATTTGTGTTTATTAAGAATCTTGTGATTCATATTTTATACGTTTTAGTTGAATAGTATAGTAAGTAATACATATACTTGGTTCAGTACTGGGTTTTTGCAAAGTAAACATTTAAAGTTCTGTTAATTTTATAGTAAGGATTTTCCAAGAACATAATTTGAAATCTAGAAGTATCAGAGAATTGTTTTGCTTGATATTGTTGTACGCCATATTTGTAGTAAGATTAGAAAAATAGAAGTACACAGAAACAACAAACAAGTTTGAAGGAACATGTTTGCATATCATTACTAAATTTTTAAGTTTCTGTACTGTAAAAATAGGATAAGGATTGAGAGCAAATATATGTAAACATTTAAATTTGCAGATAATCAACTGTATTAATAGTTGATTACAAGATAGTGATGATATAACATGGAAGGAAACAGAAAATCTAATGCAGTGCTACCTATACAACGAAAATATAAGCTACACAGTTTATTAAATATCTTGAAAGGGCTTCTACAGAATGCCATTTTGCCAGACAATCACTTTTACCAAGTGCGAATATGTTTAGGAAGCCTACAGGAGCACGCCGGACAGTGTCGTTTTAAGGTAACGGCGGAAAGGGCGCGCGCCGGGGGCCTCTAAGTCAAGGGGGCCTCGCGCCTTGTTAACAAAAATTTTTTTTATGTAACCTGATGCATGAGTATGTATGCAGTCTGTATATGTAGTAGTGTATTATCTATTATAAGTTGCTTAGAAGCCTAGAGCAACAACATCGCCTTAGCAGGTACAAATTACCAAGGTCCGACCGGCGGCGGCAAATATTTGGCCGCAATAATAGTTCATTGTCTAAGTCACGTTCCAATCGGACCGATTTTCTCGCTTCTCTGTTTAATACTGTTAATCTTTTTTAGATTTGCATTATTCAAGGGCCTTTACATTTTCAGTAGTTCGTTCAGATCTCTGTATTGACTCGTTCAAGTGTAAAGTGTTCATAGTTTATAGTTACTGTTTATATTTTTTTATATTACCTACCTCTGTTATTAGTGTTTGGAAATTGACATCTTTTAATTATTTTAAACAGGTACGAATATAATCATATTTACCATTAAAATAAAAATTAGATCACGTATTTATTTTAAAGTGCTATGAATTTCAAATAACTATAATAATTTTCTAATTTTAGATACGAGTATTTCATTTGTATATTTGACTACCAAGCAGGGCATACTTTACTTTTTTCCACATCGGATATTACAAGTATAATTATTGCGGTTTAATACCACGAAGATTAAACAGGTGCTTACCTACAATCCCTATTTTATTTCGCCCGGGGAAAAAAATTTCTGTAAACTCTGCAAAATGTCCGAAAAGTCTTGTAAAATTCTTCAATTTCTCATTTTCTACAAAGTATTTGAATTTTGATAGAAAGCCAAACATTGAACTTTTGGGATCTTTTCGAAGATTTTCCCGAGATTTTCAAATATTTTTTAACACCGTGGCACTGTTAAAAGTACAGTACGTAATGCAATTTTTTTTAATGATTCAGAGTTAAAAATGAAACGTTTCCAAAGTGGATTTACCAAACGAAAGAGGGCCAAAGATCGAGAAGAAAATAAAGCGAAATTGCCTAAAGTTACCCAGTTTTTCAATAAAATAGACTGTGCATCCACTAGCAGCATCGCATTAATTACAAACGAAAACGAAGATGAAGGGGATACTAATTCCAAAAGCGAAAGTTTTACTACTAGTGAAGTAGCAGAAATTGAAACTTCTACTCACAGTGAAGTCATTGCATATTTAGACGAGAACGAGAAGATTATTTCAGACACTTTAGTAAAGGACGCAAGAGAGCTACCACCACCAGGAGAAAATATTGAAAGTTCAGATCCTGGTCTGTGGCCTCCTTTTTCTTTCAAATCAACTGACAAAACCTTATTGCAGTCTTACTGGGTTAGAAAAGGTCCATTTTTTTGTCAAAACAAAAAAAATAGTTTCATAAAATCAGCACGTGTATATATAAGCGGGGCCAAAAATACAAATACGTATAATACAGAAACTAGACACTTGACCCAGACTATGTTTAAGCGGGTATTTAGTAATGGGGAGACTGCAGAACGGGAATGGCTTATTTATTCGCCCTCAGTAGGAAAAGTGTTTTGCTTTGTTTGTAAGTTATTTTCTTTCGTACAATCGGCTTTTAATACTGACGGATTCAATGATTGGAAGCACGCATCCAAAGCTGTTTCGCATCATGAAAACGGACAAGAACACAGAAAATGCATGATGACTTACCAAAGTCGCCTGAAGATGTGTGGTCGTATAGATACCGAATTAGTACATCAATTCAACAATGAACGGCAATATTGGAAAGAGGTATTAAAACGAATCGTGGCGGTGATAAAGTTTTTAGCTTCAAGGGGACTTCCTTTACGAGGTGAGAATGAAACTATTGGGTCAGCTGCGAATGGAAATTATTTGGGCGTTTTGGAACTGCTTGCACAATTTGATCCCTTTTTAGATGGGCACATTAAAAAGTATGGTAATCCTGGAAAGGGTAACCAATCTTATCTATCTGCAACAATTTGTGAAGAATTTATAAAACTCCTGGGGTCGAAAGTTTTGGCAACAATTGTTGCTGAAATACAGAAAGCAAAGTACTATTCAATTTCCGTTGATTCTACACCGGATGTGACACATATTGATCAGTTGACATTCATTATACGATATGTAAAAAACGACGTCCCCGTCGAGCGATTTTTACAGTTTGTCCAAATTCATGGACATAAAGCAGAATATCTAGCTGAAGTTGTAATATCATTTCTGAATGAAAATAAAATTGCATTGTCAGATTGTAGGGGTCAGTCCTATGACAACGCATCAAATATGTCGGGCCACTATTCAGGTTTACAAGCGCGACTGAGAGAAAAAAACGAATTTGCCTTATATGTACCATGCGCTGGGCATTCATTAAATTTAGTGGGAGTACAGGCAGCGGAATGCAACTTAAGTGTTTCAATTTATTTTGATTTTGTCCAAAATCTTTATAATTTTTTTTCGTCATCAACACATCGCTGGGAAATATTAAATTCAAATTTAGGTCCCCATCATAAAGTAGTAAAGAGTCTATCAAAAACTCGTTGGTCTGCCCATGCAGATGCTCTCACTGCTTTAAATGCGGGATATGAAAAGATCAAGAACAGTCTTGATGTATTATCAAATGATGTTTTTCAAACATCAGAAACACGTCTAACTGCACGAAGGAAAAAAATGAATGAATTGGAAACAATTTTTTTAACAATATTTTGGAATGATGTACTGCTTCGTAATAACAGCGTCAGTAAAGTTCTTCAAAAGGAGGATATGAACTTATCTGTAGTAGTAAAACTAATAAAATCATTAACGGCCTGTATAGATGAAAAACGAGATTCATTTGAATACTATGAGTCAAAAGCGAAGGAAAAGTCTACTACGAGAGAGTACTCAGATGAGAACAAGCGTGTGAAATTGCGTAGCAGTAAGATAGTCTTTTTGGAAAGCGGTAGTGCTACCGATGTCATTCTACGAGGCAGTGAAAAATTCAAAATAGAAACATACTTATCTATAATAGATTGTCTTTCACAAAATATTAAGAAACGGGCTAAGGCATATGAGGATATATATTCAAATTTTGGATTCTTGGAAAATCTTCATGAGTTAAATCAAGAAGAGATTTCAACAGAATCTGAAAAACTGGCTAACTTCTATTACAACGACATTCATAAAGAGGATTTTATTTCGCAGTGCCTTCATTTTAAATCCTATTTCAGAATTAATTTCGAACAGATTTCAGAAACAACAAATATTGCTGACGGTACAGATTCGGTGGAACAAAAAAACTCCTCTATTACCATTAGTAAATTATATAGTTACATGTTTAATGAAAACATTTTCACTGTATTTCCTAATATACAAATTGCCATGCGAATTTTTTTATCAATGTTGGTAACAAATGCAAGCGGGGAACGTTCATTCTCCAAACTTAAAATTATCAAGAATGAGGTGCGAAATCGCATGTCTCAACCCAGACTCAATTCTTTAAGTTTGATCAGTAGTGAACATAAACTTACACAAAACATCAATTTTGATGACATTATTGATGATTTTTCAAGAGCAAAATGTAGAAAACAACTTTTTTAATAAAAAAATCTTACTATCAATAAGTATATTTTTTTTATGCCTACATACATAATTGTTCTGTAGTTTAGGAATCATCATTTAGAACGTTGATCCTGAAGGAGGGGCCTGTTTTTCAATGTACGCCGGGGGCCTCAAAGGGCCTTAAAACGTCCCTGACGCAGGACAAATCTAATATGTGTATTCAGAAATAATTAATGTGTAGTTTTGAGCAGAAACATCTGTACCAACTAACATTAACTTTGATAAATTTCAAAATAATTGTATAAACTGCCTGAAGCAAGCCAAAATGGTGGATTTGTTTTGCCTGCTCATCATTTATCGAATATTTTAATGATCATACTGTTTTATCTAGATCGCGATAACGAAAGCTTTCTCATTTACGTATCTCAAATTACATCGTCATTTAATTAGACAGTACACGATTTCCACTGAAAATAAAATCGTTACTAAAATCTAATAAACCGCATCCCCGTAATAAAGAAGACGACTACTGACAATTAAGGCGTAAGTATCAAAAGGGTCTTCTTAAGAGAATAAAAAATTCCTCCCACGTATTCTATTGAATGAGTTATTGAAACCTGAACGCTGCAGGAATGTAGGGTTTCTGGTAAAGGTCCTTATTATTGAAATGCAGTTGAGCTATTTAATGAATAAAATATAAAGATCAATAACTTTGGCAGTAGCTTAAACCGCGGGAATTTTTCCTCAACAATTAAAAGTGCAAACGGAAAAAGTTGTGTAGAAATTATTTGCTGCTCTGTATGCATGAATTTTAAATTAAAATTTTGAATATGTATTGAGTTTTGGAGGTTCTATTATGAAAGCGTTTTATGAGCACTAAATTATTGCCGGCTTTTCCATTCGGTTTAGTTACAAACAAATAAATAATAAAGTTTGAGATGTGTCTTCGGACCGGCACATTTAAATTTCCCAAGTGGCCACTATAAATTAGGTAATAAAATAGGAAAATAATA
Source organism: Limonius californicus (assembly GCA_014611495.1). Classification (NCBI taxonomy): domain Eukaryota; kingdom Metazoa; phylum Arthropoda; class Insecta; order Coleoptera; family Elateridae; genus Limonius; species Limonius californicus. Next base: position 8,002 of record JABXWE010070031.1, on the reverse strand, counting down.
TTCAGATTTTATGAGTGCGTGGAGGGTGCTGGATAGTAGCAGCATATTTTACATTTTATTATCCAAAAATCTCCTAAGCGAAGTGTTTATTCATTTTTCAACGCGGACCGGAAAGGCGCGGGGATTTTATAGTTATCCGCCTTTTTATAACTTTAATCCTTTTTATAATCTTTATAGCGGCAAAAACTTTAGTATGCTTAGATATGAAGTTTCCCTTTCACTGATTTGATATTCAGCAACTCCTGTGACCGTTGTAAAATAAAAATGCTGCGCGAATGCCAATCTAAGCCACTGCTAACTTTTCAAGAATTTCAAAGGCAGATAATAAACTTTGCGGAATATTTAAACAAATATACGGCTGCGTGCGCGAAAAAACGAAATATTCTTGTTATAAGCAGGATGAGTCTGTTATCCTATACACTCTGAATATCCCACGTAATAACAATTTGGTAGGAAATTTAAAATGAAGAAATTTTAACATAAATGCAAGCCGTATATTACGTATACTCCTTCATATAATTATCGCTTTTTAAATAAATCAACCTATAATGATTCATAAAAACATAGTAAAATAAACTATTTCAAAATTTATAAAGAACTAATCTCAAAGTACCAATTTAAACCTACGGGGTCTGTTTGGAAATTAAGGGCTGACCGGTATTAAAACAAAAATACAAATTTGCAAAATAATTATTGCATTAAACTTAGAAACACACTTAAACTATTTCTATACATATTACCCAATTAAATTGCAAGCAGCAACATGCGGTCGGCCGTTATCGTACAAAATCACGATTCCAGAGGTAACCAACCCTCTCCTTTCGTTCTAAATTACCTCCTTAACTTTCTTAAGACCTCACCATCATGTTCCAGGAAATCAACCAACAATACCCCTTTCGTCTTCCAAAAACAGTAGCCATACGCTTTCGGTTCTCGAACGTTTGCCTGAAATTTCGGCACTAGAGGAACTCGCGTGTTTCCACTACATTGATAATTGCGTTGTTTCACAATTTATGTGTGAAATCGTCGCCACTCACAATGTAATTCAGGTACTCATCGCCATAATTTCGTAGCGTTAGTATAGAGGATATTCACTGTTTTGTGTGAAAATATTTGAACACCTCGCACAAAGTTTTGTGGTAAATTGTAATCTGTTCGTGAGCATTTCATACACTACCATACGTGAAATTTCCTTCTTGTGTCAATTGTATAGATAATCAAACCCCTCAGTAATAGAAGTAACACCTAAACCCATCGATCGCTTGTAGTGCATGCTCGTGTACGCTGTGTTGAATAAGAATCATGGGCAAACTACATTCATTTGTAGAATTATTTAGTTTGTTAATTGTTCGTTGCCTTACTTCGTTGAAATTCATACTTATACATACATATTTTAATAATAATACTAGACAATTTCAACAGGTATTTATTTTTATTTTTGCTTTATACTGCCCTGTTAATTCAAATGGGCGTATCTGCAAATTTGTCCAAAATTGAGTTAGGTACATTTTTAGGTCTCTCTTTATTAGTACTATTATACGTGTTAAGACGAAAAGACGTATTTGATCACTATATAGGTGGTAGATGGTTTTAAAAGAAGGGCGTATCTGCAAATTGGCCACCTTTGTTAGATTAAAAAGACGTATGTGATTTTGTTAGCTGGAAAGGTCGTATATGCACACTATTGTAGAACTAAAAGGCGTATCTGTAGATTTCATAGACAGATACGCCCTTTTCGCTTAACAAGTAATAATAAATGCGCTTGTGTAGTTCTTAGGAAAAGTTTTAGGTTATGATTGTGTTGTTGGCAGTTTTCGAGTTTCAACTTGTTGTGTGTGGTGTGCGATCTCTTGTATTTAAATAATCATGGACAGAGGAAAGCTACTTGTCTATCTAGCATTGAATAAGCTACAGCAACAGAAAATAGAAAACTTAAAAAAAACGCGTCGAGTTCCTGTTAAACGTAGGAAATCAGATTCGGATTACGAACCCACAAATGACTTCGAAGAATCAGATGATTCTATTCAGAAATGTGGTAAGACTATATTAATTTAGCTTTTAATATGTACATATTTATAATATTCTATTTTCCTTTACATATTTTCCAGAAGTTAATTCAGACTTAGTTAGCTCAACTATTAAAAAAGTAAATTAAGTTTAACCAATGATGGAAATAATAGTGAGAAGCTAAACCTAGTAACAGAAATACTTTTAATCCTATGCATAAATTAATAGAATGTTATATTTTGTTTTTTGTCCAAGTTAATAGAATGTTTGATATTGCCACTCTTATGGCAGAGAATGAGGATGACCTACAGCGACTACTCCACAGATTCAAAATAACAGCTGGAAAATATAATATGCTAATATCCTGTGAAAAAACGCAATCTATGGTAATATCTAAAAACCCAATAAGATGTAAGCTCGTAATTGACGACCACATTATCCAACAGGTAATGAGTTTTAACTACCTGGGAGTGGACATATCAAGTGATAGATACTTAATGGATGAGGTAAGAAACCAGGCGAATAAAGCAGCAAGAATTGCAGGTTACCTAAGAGATATTATATGGCGAAACAAATACATGAGCACAAAGAGTAAAATACGAATATATAAAACTTGCGTCAGACCTGTGCTTACCTATGCTGCAGATACAAGAGCTGAAACAACACGAACAAAAAGAACAGTGAGAACAAATGAAATGAAGACATTGATAACTATCAAAGGTGTGACGCTGAGAGACAGAATACGTAACAACACAATACTAAATGAATTAGAAGTACAGGATGTCGTAAGATGGACGCCGTCGATATTGGAGAGAACACGTGGATAGGATGAGCCCTGAAGGATTAGCGAAATGGGCTAAATCACAAAAACCTAATACGAAACGTCCAGTAGGAAGACCACCAAAGCGATGGTGTGAAAGCTGGACATCGGAATCTTAAGAAGGAAGGTGATAATAGAACAAACAGGACAAAGTCCTATTATAAGTGGAAGAAGAAGAAGAAGAAGATATTGTTTAGTTGCATAAGTTATAGAATGTTTGATATTGTTTAGTTTAGTTGCATACGTTAGAATGTGTAGTATTGTTTAGTTGTTCATATTTGCAACTCACATCTTAATAAATACTACAACTTTGTTATTAATTTTGTTAGTAACTTACAATAGAAATCCTGACAACTTAAATTATTATTAGTTGAAACGGGCGTATCTGTCAATTATGGTGACTTATCTTAGTTGAAAAGGGCGTATCTCTCAAAAGTCATATTTGCAAGCAAGTAATAAAGCTCAAATGAGTCACAGTAATTAATTTCATTATTATATTCAACGCTATGAAATTAGAATTTTTATTTTTAAAACTGATGTGATGGCATAACTAAAAACATAAAAACTTGATTTTCTCTATTTCTATATTGTTGCAGATACGCCCCTTTGAATTAACAGGGCAGTATACGTATTTCGACATGCAAAATGATATTTTCAAAAGCATTTAATGAAATAAACATTGGTAGCTAGGGTAACAGCACACTGGATCCTGATATCAGACTTGGCTATGATCTTCTATTCCAAAACTTCCAATAGCGGGGAATTTAATTAGCTTAAATTGCTAATTCATTAAAGGTAGGTTTGTGAATTTAAAAAGCCTCGGGTATATCCAATTTACGTTTATCATCACAGAAGGGTAAACATGTTATTATATTATTTGATGTAGTTGTTGATGATTGTTCTGGGTGTTTATATTTGTATGAGCGTATGTGTCCTTTGTATCTGGTGTCAAAATTTCTAATTATTTGACCTATGTATACCTAATTACAATGTGAACACTTTAATTTGTAAATACCTGATTTTAACAAATCGTTTGTTTTATATTTTACGTTGAATAAGATGTTAAAAGTGCATTTTGTTGTTTTATAAATTACTTTAACCCATTAGTGCCCGAAATATTTTTTTATTAAAATTGTTTGAATGTTTGGCAAATACTACCACAAGACATTTATACAAACTAATTAATATTTAAAAAAATGGATTTTTACTTTTGAATCACGTGATATCACATGTTACATATATGTAACGCTAGGAGCAAATAATATCAAAATTAAGCAAAACAATTAAATATAGAGTGATTCTTTATTTTGATTTATTTTTCAAATTAACTTCAAAATTGCTACTACCACGACAGTATTGTGAGTCAGGTAACGAAACAGTCAATACATAAGCCCACGTCACATCTCCGACACTGAGTACGTGCAGAGCACTTGCACAAGCTTCCGGCACAACGTCTTCTTTTTTTGTGTGGTCCATTTTCTATGAGGTGTTCATTTTGATCATATCGTATTTCTTCAGCAACCTTTTGTGCAACGGAATCAGAGAAAGGTGCTCTTCCAGGAGCTTTTGGCGTTGCAGCGTATTTCTTACCCTATACCCTTGAACTATAACCCTCCTAAAATCTATCTCAGGAATTTGACAATAGGTTGATCGGCGATATAAGCACCAAGCATTATTGACGGAAACATCTAGAAGGCAAGTAAATAGTGGCCAATACCATTTTCGGTTACGTATTTTTATCCTATACTGGTTTACATTTTGATCCATAGAATCCGTGTTCGTTGTATGTAGTGTAAATAGTAAAGTGTTGTAATGGTATGGTATGATTACCTCCCTTTTTTTATTAATCCCTTACGTGTTAAACACATCCTACTACCTTGAAAACATACGGAGTAAAAGCACGGAGATGCTTAATTGTATAAAAATATTAAGATATTACAAAATATTGTGGATATCACTTCAGCTGAAATATGCGAGTTCAGCATAGAAAATGCGATTATAAATTTCTATATTAAACGTATCCCTGGGTGGTTTGCTATTCTCAATCACTATAAATGGAAAGCTATTATTCACATGCATCATACTAAATTGCTGTGTAAATGTATCTTAAACATATATTTAAAGTAATTATTTATTAATGTTAAAATTATCAATTTGTACACAGGATTGCGAGAAGAGGGATCTTTCCATACCAAGACTAAGATTCGCGGAAATTATGAACTACCAAACCATTTTACGATAAAATAATAATTTGAAGGTAGTGTTATTATACAACTGCAAATAAAAGAAATTATAAATCTCCTATTCCACTTCAAGCGCAAAATGATCAAGTATTGGGTAATTAATTAAAAAGCTTCCGTAAAATTTATCAAAACGGAAAACATCAAATTAACGTTTTACCTAATTCAATTTGCTAATGAAAAAAATGACATTTTTAGAATTCCAATTTATAACTCATTAAGCCAGCCAGATGCTTGTTAATTTTTAACGAGTCAGAATAATTAAAAAACAATTTTTTGTGCAGATCTTGCTCATTAATAACCGAAATAAGTCCTCTTGAATAACAGAATGCCTCCTAGGGAATTTCGGTTATTCCTAAAAATTTACAGTTTTATTGACCTGTTAATTCACCCTCGGGTATTTGGCTAATAATTTATGGACCTCACAAATCGGTATTTGGGAATCGGGTTCGTCCGCCTTGCTGAACATCCACATTTTTTCTCAAATTTGTTGGCTGACGTATGTATAATTTATTCTCTTAAATGGGCTTATTTGTAGCGCAAAATGTAAATGTACACCAAGAACAGAACAAGAACAATTTTGTCAGTTTAGATATGAACTGCAACTACTTAACAATTAAAATATATTAACTACAATTGTTGTTCGTAGTCAGAACGTCATATGTAAGTTGGGGCCGTATATCTTTAGAGCAGCTGACACCGTCGACAAAGTTGAGGGTTTTTCTGAGCTTAGAGAATAATAAATTTTCTTTTATTGTTACTATAAAAGAATTCACCTCTGACGTAGGAAACATAAGTAGAAATAATTTCAGTCATAGTGGCGCAGCTCCCTGCAATGGATAATTAGTAATTAATAGCAGTGATATGTTGTGACGTTCATGCGATTTTCATACACTCAGTGTTATATTCACTCTGAAGATGCAAGCTGCAATGTCTTGAGAAACGTTAGTTTGTATGGGTTCACAAACAGCTAACAGGCATAAGCCGATTAAGTATTATTGTCCTGGCAACAAAATACATCAAGATCAAATCCTTGTCCGCCCCAATTTGATTAATATAAGCACACGGCCCTGTTTAGGCAGGCAGGGCCTACGAACAAATATGGCTCAAACTTCTAGAGCAAATGCTTGTAAAGGCAGACAAGCTACAGGTCGGTCCTTACCCGATAATGCTGGGTGTAGTTCCCAAATGACGACGCGGTCTAAGCCGAAAGTAAATTGTAATATTGACAGTTCGAGAAACCGCGAAAGCCTCAAAGAATATAAAGTTCTACCGTTACGCGAAAGTTAACATCAATAGTAAAATCTAACTAAACACACACAGGAATCAATAAGAGAGAGAAGAATACAGTGTGGTTTCTGGTTTTGTATAAAACGGTTAATAATGAACCTCTTTAACGTTCCCGTTATGATTCCTCGTTTTATCAGACACTGTATGACCCTCTTCATCGTTTCTGGGTGAATTAAATCAATTAGTTTACCGCTTTCGGAGAAAAAAGTCTCAATGAATAATATAATGAAATCTATTGCAATCCAGTTCACTGTTCTTTGTTTCAACTGCAAGTGACATCATTCGAGCTACCGTCTTTCTCCATCCAGGGCCGTCCACCAAGTGACAACCAATCTTCTTGCCATTTAAACATTATTCAATAATTTATGTTTTGTGTTATTTTCCTTCTTGTATGTATGGATTTAGCTATGACCGGTCAGAGTGGTGCACACTCACTTTGACCTATCTTGTACATTGCAATACTCTATAATTTCTTCCCGTAAGCTTTTACCGCGAACCCTCCCTTCTCCAAGTGCTAACATAAGAGCCTTTTCCATCGGTTTATTTCAGGTTGACGAGAGTGCTCGTTCGGACCGTAACAAAGCTGAAATAAAATAAATAAATACATACAATTTATGCATCTTTCTGTTACTAATGTGTTTTGCAGAATTAGAGCAGAAAAAATATGCATCTGAATATAAATCAGCTTGTATACAGAACTATGATTTTTTATGTGCATCCGATTAAGAACATAAGAAACCCACATATAGAATTTTTAAGAACGTATACATTTCCAAACTTAAATAATGTTGTTACACATTTACATATGTATGAATATTTAAATAAATAGAAGATATACAGGGTGGGCCACTTAAAGTGTTCGTCCTTAAATGTGGTCGACGTGAACTAGTGTAAATGTGTCGCAGCTAGTGAGATTATTAATATTTTATAGTATAGATATTGATTCTAATTACCCTATACAAGTTCATCTCTCACTGCAGTAATTCATAGTTTTATATTAACTATATTAGTACTTAACACGTACAGTAAGTAGCTATAATCTGAATGCCAGGTTTTAAAACTTTACCTATATTGATCTATACAACTTTAGATTCTAAATAAATTTGAACTAGATCTACCTATAACAAAAAATTTATTAACTGTTAGATAACACTTTTTCGCATAGGGATGTTTTAGAAATACTATAGATTAATGAGAATTTGTTATATAGTTTGCAATTTATTTAAAAATATGTGATAACGTCTTGAATACATAATCATATAATGCATGTCTTGTACTTCTGTAATAAACGTGTAATTGTTATACGAGTTATGTTTTGAAATATGTCACTACGTATACTTTACTGTTGTTGTATATTTTCGATTTTAAATGTATGTCTATGCAATTTTGTAATGCTTATAATTTATAAATAACGTATTTTGCGGTGTTATAGTGCTTTCCCGCACTCTACTTATGATGTAAATCAGTGCTGCTTAACCTACGGTCTGCTCAGTTGTCGTGTAGTTCATTAAAACACAAAAACAGATAATAGCAAGAACATTTATCGAGTGATGAAGCTAATGAATATTTTCTAATGTTTTATTTAATAAAGTGCATGTATTAAAAGTAAGGATTAGAAGTGTCATTTTTTATGTTGTTGCTGATA